>SJYV01017721.1:621379-662705 GCA_006410875.1 Neotragus pygmaeus
GTCTGGTATGCCCATCTCTTTCAGAATTTTCCACAGTTTATTGTGATCCACACAGTCAAAGGCTTTGGCATCGTCAATAAAGCAGAAATAGATGTGTTTCTGGAACTCTCTTGCTTTTTCCACGATCCAGCAGATGGCAATTTGATCTCCAGTTCCTCTGCCTTTTCTAAAACCAGCTTGAACCTCAGGGAGTTCACGGTTCACGTATTGCTGAAGCCTGGCTTGGAGAATTTTGAGCATTACTTTACTAGCATGTGAGATGAGTGCAATTGTGTGGTAGTTTGCGCATTCTTTGGCATTGCCTTTCTTTGGGATTGAAATGAAAACTGACCTTTTCCAGTCCTGTGGCCACTGCTGAGTTTTCCAAATTTGCTGACATATTGAGTGCAGCATTTTCACAACATCATCTTTCAGGATATGAAACAGCTCAACTGGAATTCCATCACCTCCACTAGCTTTGTTCATAGTGATGCATTACATAGTGATATAGGGTTTAATCTCCAAACACCTAACAAGAGAATGTCAAACATGAGATAATATATGGGAAAAACTGATATTTATATTAGTTAGGTATTTCAATATCTCTCTATTGGTAACTGATACATTTCACAGGCCAAAAATAAATAAATAAATAAATAAATAAAACAGTAAGGACATAGTTGAACTGAACAGCACCTACATACTTCATCCAACAATGGAAGAGTAGACATTACTTTTAAGTTCACATGCTGGATAAAGAGTAATATAAACCTAAACCAAATAGTGTAAAAGAAATAATCAAAATTAGAGTAGAAATATTATTTTTATAAATTTTTACATATTTTATATTTTTACAGTAATTTATTAGTTTTCTTTTTGTTCATTAGCATATTTCAATTAAATAGTCTGATCATTGATTTAATTGTATAGATCTAACATGAATTAATTGTTATTCTACATTTTTAGTTTTAATTTGCTCATCTATGACAGTAATTATCTAGAATTTTAAACCAAATTTAGAACAAATTTTTGAGACTGTAATTACTAACTTATTTTGCTGCAATTACACTGGTTAATGCAAACTAAAACAATTTATAATATGTGCCATTTTATAGGTTTCTTTTGTGGGTATTGCAGTTTCATGTTTTAGGAAAATTCCAGGAAACTTTCTGTATTTTTTTGCAGATATATCAGATTTCCTCGCTATTGTGCTATTAATGGGGAGAAGCAGGACTTGTGTTTCTTGGTCCTGCATTGGCCTCAGTAATAGGGACCTTCTCTGTGACTCCTCTCTCATGAAAACAGAAATGTGCGTTGTGTTCTTGAAGTGTCCTAGGGAGAGAATCAGATCCTTTCATACCTCTGGGGGGGCTGACTTCTGATCTAAATCAGTGAGGAGACTATGTTGCTTACTCCTCCTCTGTGAAAGATACCTGCTATTTCTACTCTTCTTTAAGATGCAGTGGATTTTTGCCTGAGTCATTGAGGGCAAGGGGGTTCCTGTCTTATTCAAAACCTCAAAGGTTCTTATTAGAGAAAGGTAAAGCAAATAGGTAGTATTTTTATTTACTCACTGCTATTCCTACATTTGTAAAGTCTACATTTTAATGATTTAGAACATTCATAGTCTTCTGCCTAATCAGAACTACACCAGTTGTACACAACTCTCTAACAGTTACTGGAGATCAGGAATTCATGACTAATTTGACTGGATAATTCAACTCCAGGTTTTTTTAGAGTTGCACTCAGTCAGGATATGCTCCTTAGGATGCTTCTCTGGAGTTGGAGGACTTCCTTCCAAGATAACTCATTCACGCATTTTGCCAAGTTGATATTAGTTGTTGGTTTATTCTCCTGGGCCTCTCCACGGGGCTACCTGAGTTTCCTCCCCACCTGATGACTTGTTTCCCTGAAACTGAGTGGTTTCATCATGGATAATTTGGTACAATTTTTCTATGTATTTCTTGGTAAACTTAAGTTGGTCCAATTGTAGTTTCTTATTGAAGGGCTCAGAGAAGCCAAATTCCATGAGTCCTTGCACGTCAACAATAGTAGGCAATATGGAAAATTTCAGTAACACTTTTTTTTATTCAGTGTTTTAAAAATAAGACTCTACTGCCTTCTAGTGTTTAAAATCCTATAAAGAAATTTGAAATCTTTAATCATTTTTAATTTACTTTCAACCCCATGTCCAAGGAGTGGTGGCTGTGCAGGCACAGGAGGGCTGAGAGGAGCTACTCCACGTCCAAGGTTAGGAGGGGCAGCTCTGAGGAGATACCCCTCACAGCCAAGGTAAGGAGCAGTGGCTGTCCTTTGCTGGAGCAGCCATGAAGAGATACCCCACGTCCAAGGTAAGACAAACCCAAGTAAGACAGTAGGTGTTGCGAGAGGCATCAGAGGGCAGACACATAAACTATAATCACAGAAGATTAATCAAAGAAAACTAGTCAATTTAATCACATGGACCATAGCCTTGTCTAACTCAATGAAACTAAGCCATGCTGTGTGGGCCACCCGAGACGGGCGGGTCATGAAGGAGACATCTGACAGAATGTGGTCCACTGGAGAAGGGAATGGCAAACCACTTCAGTATTCTTGCCTTGAGAACCCCATGAACAGTATGAAAAGGCAAAATGATAGGATACTGAAAGAGGAACTCCCCAGGTCAGTAGGTGACCAATATGCTGCTGGAGATCAGTGGAGAAATAACTCCAGAAAGAATGAAGGGATGGCGCCAAAGCAAAAACAATACTCAGTTGTGGATGTGACTGGTGATACAAGCAAGGTCTGATGCTGTAAAGAGCAATATTGCATAGGAACCTGGAATGTCAGGTCCATGAATCAAGACAAATTGGAAGTGATCAACCAGGAGAAGGCAAGAGTGAACATTGACATTCTAGGAACCAGTGAATTAAAATGGACTGGAAAGGGTGAATTTAACTCAGATGACTATTATATCTACTACTGTGGGCAAGAATCCCTTAGAAGAAATGGAGTAGCCATCATGGTCAACAAAAGGGTCCAAAATGCAGTACTTGGATGCAATCTCAAAAACAACAGAATGATCTCTATTCGTTTCCAAGGCAAACTATTCAATATCACAGTAATCCAAGTCTATGCCCCAACCAGTAATGCTGAAGAAGCTGAAGTTGAACGGTGCTATGAAGACCTACAAGACATTTTATAACAAACACCCCCAAAAAAGATGTCTTTTTCATTATAGGGGACTGGAATGCAAAAGTAGGAAGTCAAGAAACACCTGGGGTAACAGGCAAATTTGGTCTTGGAATATGGAATGAAGCAGGGCAAAGGCTAATAGAGTTTTGGCAAGAGAATGCACTGATCATAGCAAACACCCTCTTCTAACAACACAAGAGAAGACTCCACACATGGACATCATCAGATAGTCAACTTCGAAATCAGATTGATTATATTCTTTGCAGCCAAAGATGGAGAAACTCCATACAGTCAGCAAAAACAAGACCGGGAGCTGACTGTGGCTCAGATCATAAATTCCTTATTACCAAATTCAGACTTGAAATGGAAGAAAGTAGGGAAAACCACTAGACCATTGAGGTACTGCTTAAATTAAACCCATTATGATTGTACACTGGAAGTGAGAAATAGATTTAAGGCACTAGATCTGATAGATAGAGTACTTGATGAACTATGCTAGAGGTTCGGGACATTGTACAGGAGACAGGGATCAAGACCATCCCCATGAAAAAGAAATGCAAAATAACAAAACCACTGTCTGAGGAGGCCTTACAAATAGCTGTGAAAAGAAGAGAGGTGAAAAGTGAAGGAGAAAAGGAAGGATATAAGCATCTGAATGCAGAGTTCCAAAGAATAGCAAGGAGAGAGAAGAAAGCTTTCCTCAGCAATCAATGAAAAGAAATAGAGGAAAACAACAGAATGGGAAAGACTAGAGATCTCTTCAAGAATTTTAGAGATACCAAGGTAACATTTCAGGCGGAGATGGGCTTGATAAAGGTCAGAAATGGTAGGGACCTAACAGAAGCAGAAGATATTGAGAAGAGGTGGCAAGAATACACAGAACTATACAAAAATGATATTCACCAACAAGATAATCACAATGGTGTGATCACTTACCTAGAGCCAGATATCCTGTAATGTGAATTCAAGTGGGCCTCAGAAAGCATCACTACAAGCAAAGCTAGTGGAGGTGATGGAATTCCAGGTGAGCTATTTCAAATCCTGAAATATGATGCTGTGAAAATGCTACATTCAATATGCCGACAAATCTGGAAAACTCAGCAGTGGCCACAGGACTGGGAAAAGTCAGTTTTCATTCCAATCCCAAAGAAAGGCAATGCCAAAGAATGCTCAAACTACTGCACAATTGCATTCATCTCACATGCTAGTAAAGTAATGCTCAAAATTCTCCAAGCCAGGCCTCAGCAGTACGTGAATCGAGAACTTCCAGATGTTCAAGCTGGTTTTAGAAAAGGCAGAGGAACCAGAGATCAAATTGCCAACATCTGCTGGATCATCAAAAAAGCAAGACAATTCTAGAAAAACATCTATTTCTGCTTTTTGACTATGCCAAAGCCTTTGGCTGTGTGGACCACAAGAAACTGTGGAAAATTCTGAAAGCGATAGGAATACCAGACCACCTGACCTGCCTCTTGAGAAACTTATATGCAAGTCAGGAAACAAGAGTTAGAACTGGACATGGAACAACAAACTGGTTCCAAATCGGAAAAGGAGTATGTCAAGGCTGTATATTGTCACCCTGCTTATTCAACTTATATGCAGAGTACATCATGAGAAACGCTGGGCTGGAAGAATCACAAGCTGGAATCAAGTTTGCCGGGAAAAATATCAATAACGTCTGATATGCAAATGATACCACCCTTATGGCAGAAAGTGAAGAGGAACAAAAAGCCTCTTGATGAAAGTGAAAGAGGAGAGTGAAAGAACTGGCTTAAAGCTCAGCGTTCAGAAAACTATGATCATGGCATCTCATCCCATCACTTCATGGCAAATAGATGGGGAAACAGTGGAAACAATGTCAGATTTATTTTGGGGGGCCCTACAATCACTACAGATGGTTATTGCAGCCATGAAATTAAAAGACACTTACTCTTTGAAAGGAAAGTTATGACCAACCTAGATAGCATATTGAAAAGCAGAGACATTACTTTGCCAACAAAGGCCCATCTAATTAAGGCTATGTTTTTCTAGTGGTCATGTATGGATGTGAAATTTGGACTGTGAAGAAATCTGAGCACTGCAGAATTGATGCTTTTGAACTTTGGTGTTGGAGAAGACTCTTGAGAGTCCCTTGGAATGCAAGGAGATCCAACCAGTCCATCCTAAAGGAAATCAGTCCTGGTTGTTCTTTGGAATTACTAATGCTAAAGCTGAAACTCCAATACTTTGGCCACCTTGTGCGAAGTGTTGGCTCATTGGAAAAGACTCTGAAGCTGGGAGGGATTGGGGGCAGGAGGAAAAGGGGATGACAGAGGATGAGATGGCTGGATGGCTTCACCGACTTGATGGACCTGAGTTTGGGTGAACTCCAGGAATTGGTGTTGGACAGGGAGGCCTGGAGTGCTGCAATTCATGGGGTCACAAAGATTCAGACACGACTGAGTGACTGAACTCAACTGAACTGAATTTACTTTCTCATTTACTTTTATCTCATCTTATTTCATGTCCATGACTGTTTCAACATTGTCTATTCTAATTTATGCTTATTATGAAAAAGAATTCTGCTCTTAATTTTTTTTTCTTTCTTGAATTCTTCCAGTCTATATTTCATCTTCTGTTGTCTCACCTTATTTTCTCTTGTATAGTTGATGAATTTTTGTATTCCTCATGTACTAGATTCTCTGCAATACTGTTCTCCACAAATTCATGCCTATCCAGAATTTCAGTTTTCAACCTCAGATGGAAAGATCTTTACGATGTTGTTAAGTTTGAGATTATATTGGATTCAGATGGCCCTTATAAGAGCAAACAGGTGTCCTAAAAAGGGAACAAAACCTGAGTCATACATAGATAAGATGACCATGTGAAGATAGAGGCAGAGACTGGAATAAAAATACTAATAGCCTAGAATTAGAGGACACACATTCTGGGACACGTCAGAAACTACAAAAACACAATGGGGGAATTTTCTCTAAAGTGTTCCAAAAGAGTGTGCCAAAGGGCCTGTCATTACTTATTTCAGGTTTCACTCTACTTAGTCCTTCTGTGGGTGAATAAACTACAGTTGATTTTGAGCTACTAAGTCTGTAGTAATGTCACTGCAGCCCTAGGAAACTGAAATACTAAATGTAATGTCTTTTGTGTGTGTTTTTCTTAATTTATAACTAGATTTTTCACATAATGTTTATCTTTTCTCCAATAATCTGCTGTATTTTATGTTTGTCTTACTTCTTTTTTAAATTCATTAAATTTAAAATATACTCTGATTTATTTTCAATCTATTAACCATCACTCAATGAAGTAAAAACCATCATATTTGAGAATTACTTTGTTAACTTTTAAATTTGAATTATAATTTATTTGAGTTTAGTTTACCTTTATTTTTCTTAAAGTATTTTGACTTTGTTCTATTTTTAGCATTTATATTTTTCATTCCATTTTTATCCTAGTCCATTTTATTTCTGTCCTCTGTTTTAATTACAAGAAAATAAATAAATTCACAAATATATACCCTGTTCTCTATTTATTCTAGAATATCACATACTTTTCCCTTATAATTTCAGTTCTTAATTTCAAAAATGTTTTTCTTTCCTTTATATATCTCTAAATATACACTATCTTCAATTAAACTTATTATTTTCTCAGAGTTAATAATTATGTTTATTTGGACCTTCTTTACCATTCATAGCTTCCCATGAATTCCACTATAACACAAACCAAGTTGTGTGATAACTTGGCATGTATTGAAAAAGAGGTGACTGTGATTAATAGTTTTAATTGTGACTGTTGCTCTTCTTTCTACTCTTGATTCTGTTTGGCCTTTTGAGTAAGAAATATCATTTATACTGAATAAAATAATTTTTTTTAAATATTTCCTCTAAATCTATCCTTCATCCTTTATTTTTCTAGTGCAAAACTAAATGTATAGCTTACATGTATTAGTGATATATATTGCTATATTGGATTGACAGTTACTGTTTTTATGAATATTATAGCCAAGAAGGGATTGAGTACTTGATCCAAAGTCTCTCATCAATAAAATAGTCAACACAGTTAAAAATTACAAAAATAAATATCATTTCTGAAGAGGCAGCAAGATAACTGTATCACTAAAGCCAAAGTGCATCTTCCTATTTTCTGGCTATTTACCAAGGCTGTTTGCTACATTTTCTTAACTGATTCTTTTAACTTACAACAACCTCCCATTCCTTAAAATACATGAGGGTCTCTGATCTTTTCAAACTGAAAGAACATAATTTAGAAATCCATGAAAAGAAAAAAAGAAACATTAATCTGTAAGCTTGAGTTGATATGGAGGATGTTTTGCAGTAGATAGTACATGATGTGAAATGATTCAGATGAAATGTTACAGTTATTGAGGTGAGATAAATGACATTTCAGAGTGGCAGTATCTAGGATAGAAAAACATGATAGAACCACTGTGTTTGACTGATGAATCTATTCACAAATCAAGAGCTCTGTTATTATATACAATTTGTATACATTGTCATCAGTTATTATTATAGACACAAGATGCCTAATGCATATCAGCTTAGAATTGACTCTGTACTGAGCATTTCTTATTCTGATAATAGGAATTCCACTTTCCTTTTGTAAACCCCTAGGCTATACATTTCTAAGACTGGCGATTTAGTACCCTACTGCTTGGTACAGTGGTAAGAATATGACAAAATCATGGTTCAGTATGCTCAAACATAATTCATGCCCACAGAATTTGGAAAAAAACAGTATGCAGATAATTGCTTTCTAGTTGCTAACACATGTTTAACTCTTTGCAACCTCAGGCTCCTCTGTCCGTTGGATTTCCCAGGCAAGAACACTGAGTAGATTGCTATTTCCTTTTACAGGGGCTCTTCGTGATCAAGGAGTTGAACCCATGTCTCTTGCACCGCCAGGCGGATTCTTTACCACTGAGCCACCAGGAAAGCCCTGGGCACACAATAGAGGGACTGTTGAAATATTTTACTGGAAATTTTAAGCCAGATTCAGAGACTGCTTTCTCTTTGAGTCATCCTTTAAATTTTTTATATTTTTGTTCTGGTGTTCCTCATTCTTTCAATCTTAGAAAAAAATCCCACAAAAATGGGGAAAGGAAGAAGGAAAAAACCATAGAGTGAAAAGGTGGCAATGTGATGATTGGAGCAAGATGCTATGCTGATGGCTTTGAGGAAGAAAGAAGGTAAATGATCCAATGAATGCATCTGGAGAAGATAAAAAAATGGCAATAAAATGAGCCTTGAGTGAGAGGTAGTCCTCCCAACACCTTGACATTAGCTCAGTGAAACGGAGGTCAGAGTTCTGGTCCTCAGATCTGTAAGATATATGTATAGACAGACAGACAGGTATATAACAGTTACTTGGTTTTAATGACAGTTATGCTAAATTTTCGGAGAAGACAATGGCACCCCACTCCAGTACTCTTGCTTGGAAAATCCCATGGATGGAGGAGCCTGGTAGGCTGCAGTCCATGGGGTCACTAAGAGTTGGATACGACTGAGCGACTTCACTTTCACTTTCCACTTTCATGCATTGGAGAAGGAAATGGCAGCCCACTCCAGTGTTCTTGCCTGGAGAATCCCAGGGACAGGGGAGCCTGGTGGGCTTCAGTCCATGGGGTTGCACAGAGTTGGACACGACTGAAGTGACTTAGCAGCATGCTAAATTTTAATGATGACTTAGAATGCTTCCCATATACTTTTGAAACTTTTTAAATAACATAAGGATTTTAAATTTTGCTCTGTATCTTTAGAATTGTATTGAATGAGGCTAAATTTTCTATCAATATTAAATATTTTGAATATACTTTGATGAGTGCTACAATTATACACCTCTATAAGTGTGAGTATAATTTTCTTTGTTATACAGAATATCAGTATCTTGTGAAATTCCAACTAGGAGAGCCAATATGTCAGCGTTCCTAACTAGAATTCTAATGAATACACATTTTTAAGTGAAAGTCATAGTAATAAAATGATTCCTTATGAGTTTGTATATATAAATTCAGAAGGGCAACTTCATAGAGCAGAAACAGATGAAGAGGTCAAGTTGTTATAAGCTAATGAGAAATAAATTGCTATAATCAGTGACCTAACATTGCCTGAAGGATTTCTCTCTACAGTAATGGATTCAGCTGGCAAAGGGTCTTAATGTTCCTGGTTGAAAGTCCTGTTTGGCATTTGTAATATTATTCTAAAACTTGATTACATCATGCACAAGTTAATCCATTACAAAGCACTTGCCCAAAGTGATTTGATTTTAATGTTTCATGAGTAGCCAGTTGGATGGGACAAGAAGTATAATTGGCTTATTCTTTGCCAGTAGGACAACTTCTTATATTACTCTATAAATCAGCTTTTGCCCTGATATTTTGGGCAATAAAACATGTTTTGTTGTTGTTGTTTATCTGGGTTTTATTATTCTGTTTTTTGTGTTTTACTTTGAAAAAAATTGTTTACGCTTTTTTGTTTGTTTGTTTATTCAGTCACTAAGTCAGAGGTTAAAGCATCTGCCTGCAATATGGGAGACCTGGGTTTGATCCCTGGGTTGGGAAGATCCCCTGGAGAAGGAAATGGCAACCCACTCCAGTATTCTTGCCTGGAGAATCCTGGTGGGCTACAGTCCACAGGGTCACAAAGAGTCAGACACGACAGAGTGACTTCACTTTCACTTTCACTTTCAAGTCATGTCTGACTTTTTGTGACCCCATTAACTGCAGCATGTCAGGCTTCCCTGTCCTTCACTACTTCCCAAAGCTTGTTCAAATTCTTCTTCACTGAGTCAGTGATGCCATCCAGCCATGTCATCCTCTGCTGCCCCCTTCTCCTTTTGCCTTCATCTTTCCCAGCATCACAGTCTTTTCAACTGAGTGGTGCTTTGCATCAGGTGACCAAAGTATTGGAACTTAGAAGTCTACAAATTTAAACTCTTTGTTGACAGTTATTTACTGATGCTTTATTTCAAAATGTAAACATTGCTACCTAAGACCAATACAGTATTTCTTATTTGTTGATTTTTTCAATCATTTATTTAAAATGGTTCCTCTATAGATTAAAATTAAATACTAATAAAATAAAACTTAAATGAAAAGATGGTAATAGCAGTCAGAGAAAACTGCTTTAATTGTAATATAACCAGTACTGTTTATATCATATACTTCCATTTTTCCTCATATTAGACACAGGATATGAATGCAGTCGCTGGTCTTCATGGGCTTCCCTTGTGGTAAAAAATCTGCCTGCAATGTGTGAGACCTTGGTTCAATCCCTGGGTTGCAAAGATCTCCTGGAGAAGGGAAAGGCTATCCACTCCAGTCTTCCAGCCTGGAGAATTCTATTACTGTATAGTCCATAGGGTTGCAAGAGTTGGACCNGTGGTAAAAAATCTGCCTGCAATGTGTGAGACCTTGGTTCAATCCCTGGGTTGCAAAGATCTCCTGGAGAAGGGAAAGGCTATCCACTCCAGTCTTCCAGCCTGGAGAATTCTATTACTGTATAGTCCATAGGGTTGCAAGAGTTGGACCCAACTGAGTAACTTTCACTTTGACTGATCTTCATGAATGGGCTACATAACTATACCTGTTCAACAAACAAAAAAATTGTTTACATTCTATTACCCTGATATATTTCAGATAGCAATTGCTCTGTCAGCTTGGTTTCATGGGAAAGAGTTGTAGAGAAGAATCTCTTGTAGTCAACGTATAGCCTGAGAATCAAACATTTATTGCAATAAGCTACAAGGCTCTTTGATTATTTCTTAATTCAGAAAAAACTAGATTATTCTACCTAGTAGATATGCTATAAAAGATAAGTAGTTAGGTATAGAGAATTATTTTAATCATGTAAATTGATATGATTAATCTTTTTCCTAGTACCTAATTTGAAATTAATGCTCTTATGTTTCGTTCTTTGTCTTCTAAATGCAAAATTGAAATAATAATATATCAGGTGTTATTTCATAAGACATAACTAACTCTTCCTATTTAACAACTCTTTTCTTTTAGCTCATTATGTATATGGCAGCATGATAGGATACAAAATAAATGGCTTTCATTTTTTTAAAAAGTTGTCATGTTTCATACCACAACATATTAAATTATAATTTAAAACTTTCTGTTGAAAGCAAATGCATACAAACTAAAAGCAGATATAGTGAAGAGAAAGATGAGTCTAGTAGACACCATTTTTCATTCTTTTCAAACTTTATCCCTCAATATTAAGTGTCTCAACAGTAAAGAACCTGCATGCAATGCAGGAGATGCAGGTTCGATCCCTTGGTCGTGAAGATCCCCTGGAGAAGAAAACAGCAATCCATTCCAGTATTCTTGCCTGTAAAATTTCATGGACAGAGGAGACTGGCAGGCTATGGTCCACTGGATTGCAAAGAATCAGATATGACTTAGCAACTGAGCATGCTCATGCATATGCATACACACATATATGCACATACATATCAGATAAACATTTATATGAAGAGGATGAAATATAGTACCCAATACCCAATAGATCATAAAATATATACACTTACATCCAATTCTATCATCTGATAGCTCTTCACCCATAGGAGTTGTATTTAACCAAAGTGTCTGAAACGTAAATGAAGTTCTGATAGTCTTAGACCAAAGACAGAAAATAAGGACAGAAAACTTCTTCAGTAAGTCTCCAAGAATAAATTCAGAGTTATATAAACAGCTAAAGTATAATACTTTCCCACCACAAATTGTGCTAAATTTAACCTTGGAAGGAGAACTCAGAAATAGCCCTAATCCAAGTCAGTAAATTGGTTAAGAGACTTGTGTTGGTTAATATATTTGACATTAGGATGTTCTACTTAGTACCCATGGCACACCTCCTTGATAAAGGCCTTGAGTCCAGGAGAAAAGGAAAGGAAAAGGGGAAGGAAGGGAAGAAAAGGGGAAGGAATGAAAAGAGAAAGGGAAGGAGATAAGAAAAGAAAAAGGAAAGGAAAAGGGAAGGAAAAAGGAAAGGAAACAGGAAGGAAAAATGAGAAAAAAAGGAAGGGAAGGGAAGCAAAGGAGAAAGGAAAGAAAAAAGGAGAGAAAAGGAAATGTTTTGGAACCCTTGTTGTTAAGAGAAGGAAAAGAGCAGAATCTTGATTTAATTATTTCTTTTGTTCTTATTTTAAATATAGAATGCAATATATCATTATCATTAGGAATCAAAGTAAAAGACATGATCCACTTAAGTAAGTATATTAATATGAAAATACTTTTCATTTACCCAAAATATTAAATAAAGAATATTTAAATAATTTAAAGAATATTTAAATAATCTATGTGTGAGAACTGGATTATAAAGAAGGCTTAGTGGCTGAGTGCCAAAGAATTGATGCTTTTGAATTGTGATGCTGCAAGGAGATCAAACCAGTCAATCCTAAAGGAAACCAATCCTGAATATTCACTGGAAGGACCAATGATGAAGTTGAAGCTCCAGTACTTAGCCACCTGATATGAAGAGCTGACTCACTGGAAAAGACCCTGATGTGAAAGATTGAGGGCAAAAGGAGAAGGGAATGGCAGAGGATGAAATGATTAGAGAGCATCACTGACTGAATCGGAGCAAACTTTGGGAGATTGTGAAGGATGGGGGAGCCTAATATGTGGAAGTCCATGGAGCTACAAAGAGTCCGACAAGACTTAGCAACTGAACAACAGCAACAAATGTATCCCTGAAAATATAAAAGCTTACATATTAAATAAAATTGGAAAATACGATGAGCATATCAAAATTTAAAAGTCATATTAATACAAATATTGCAAATTATATGTCCACATACAATGATGCCAATCATTGTTTATAGGTAGACTCATATATGTGGTAGACAGTAAAGAAACCTAGTTTAAGATATGAGATTTTCTCATACATTATGCTGAAGTTCCCAGGGCTAAATCTCAATTTTTTCCATAGTCAAAATAGTGGAAGTAATTTTTCATGTTTGATCATTACAGGATTGTTGCCACTTACTAAAATAACTTTTGTGAAATTAATTACCAGAATGATTCCCAATATTTACTTAGATTTCAGAAAGAAACATGATTTGGCAATAACTCAGTTCTTCCTTTTACATTTAAGTAATACTTAACTGTTATTGTTCAGAGATAGAGAAGTACATCCCGTTTCAAGTTCATACTAAGTTCCAATTTTCAAGATGGTTCAATGAGCACAAGCTGCAGTCACACTGTGTGTATGGTTGCTCAGTTGTGTCTGACTTTTTGAGACCCTGTGGACTGTAGCCTGCCAGGCTCCGCTGCCCATGGAATTTTCCAGGCAAGAATACTAGAGTGGGTTGCCATTTCCTCCTTCAGGGGACCTTCCCAACCTAGGGATCAAACCTACACCTCTTGTGTCTCCTGCATGGGCAGGAGGATTCTTTACCACTACTACTACCTGGGAAGCACATTGGTCTGTGCCAAACATAGAAGTGAAAAACAAAAACACATTTAGCCTAAGTGACTATCCACTCTCACACCAGGAAAATTATCAAGTGGTCAGACAGTGCAGAATTCCAATGGAGATGAAAGCAAGCAGGCGAAGAGCCTTGTGGTTGGCAGTCTCAGCCTATGGGAAAAACCATGGCCCAAGATAGGCACAACACAGAAAGAGCTTAGCTCCTGTGGCAGTGGGAGCTGAGAGCAGTAGAACATCAGGGACAGTAAGACCGCTTGGAAAAGCAAAATGTTTGCCATGCTGACTTTCTCCTAAAGCAAGACAACTCCCTAAGGAGATCCTTTCCAAGGGCACAAGCAGTGGCTATCTGGTGGGTAACACCAAGAAGAATGCAGCAGCTAAGCAATAATAATATCAGTTAAAATAACATTAGGAAAAGAATCCATGTATTCTTGGTAAAAAGACAAGCCAGAAATAAATGATGTTTTCTGGGGAAGGAAATGGCAACCCACTCCAGGACTCTTGCCTGGAGAATCCCAGGGACGGAGGAGTCTGGTGGGTTGCCATCTATGGGGTCACACAGAGTCGGACACGACTGAAGCAACTTAGCAGCCAGCAGCAGCATGATGTTTTTAACATAATGTAATATAACATATTAAAATAACAAAACACAATGCAATTAAATTGATGAGAAAATATCACAAATTTACAACTACATGAGAGATATTAATACAGCTCTCTCTCAAATAAATAAATCAGGACAAGAAATACGAAAACAACTTAATGATGAACAAGTTCAAGGTGATAGACTAATTTATTCATTCAAAAATATTTATTGAGCACCTATAGTATATTAAAGAGAAGGAAATGGCAACCCACTCCAGTGTTCTTACCTGGAAAATCTAGTGGACAGAGGACCCTGGCAGGCTACAGTTCATGAGGTTTCAAAGAGTCCAACACTACTGAATGAATTCACTTCACTACATAGTATACAAAGGAGTTTCCTTGGTTGCTCAGCAGCAAAAGAATCCACCTGTTAATGCAGGAGGCATGGGTTCAATCCCTGGGTCAAGAAGATACCCTGGAGAAGGAAATGGCAACCCACTCTAGTATTCTTGCCTGAAAAATCCAATGGAGAGAGGAGACTGGCAGGCTACAGTCCATGGGGTCGCAAAGAGTCAGACAGGACTCAGCAACTAAACAACATAACAGAGTATTAGATGGCACTATAACACTGTGGAGACAACAGAGAATAAGATGAACATCCCACTGGGTGGAGCAGACATCACAGCACATAAAGCTGTATGTGCAGAAGCATAATGGCTAAAGCCACAGACTATGAAGCCAATTATTCTTGGATCACATGTTATAATGTAAAGGTAGATAACTCCTTTAGGTATAGTGTCCCATACATAAATAGGATTTGTTATGGTATTGACTTCATAGAGCAATTGTGAAAATCAAATAAATTAAATAAGGTCATGTATTTTAAATTGTTAGAACAAGGGTTATCTCATGATAAACACTTAGTAAGCTTATGCATCAAGTTTTCATTTCAGCATTAAATATGTATACAAAAACTTTTGTGTACATAACTATATGCAGAATTCTTAATTTTCTAAATATAAAACACAAATAGAGGTATAATACACAGTTTTATCGACCAAATGTGTACAGAAATGGGAAAAAATAGCCATATTCTGACCTAATGAAATACGATGTCAACATCAACATCCAAAAAATACCGAAATCTTACCAAATGTTTGAAAATACTATGCACAATGCAAACTGACTTTTAAATTAGGATCTACGATATGTAGAACAATTTTGGTGTATGTCAAGCAGGGCGGAATGACTCAAAGCAAGGGGTATCAGAGGTAATTAATAACAAGATCAGAAGAGCAGCTTTCATGATAAGGAGAATCATGATAATAACAACGGCTAAATAATAATAAGAAACATTTATTGGATGCAAATATTACTATGTGTTTGGGGTACCTTAATGCTTTATATAACCTGACCTATTTAATTATCAAAAATTTTAATAAATTAGGTAATTTATTATCCCCATGTTACTGATGAGAAACTTAAGGCACATACAGATTATCTAAGAGACTCAGAGGCACAATGAACTTCTGTAACATGCTCAGAGGCAGGGGTAAAATAACTTATCAGCTCAGGCAGTTTGGCTCTAACTATCTCACCCTCACTCTTTTAATCACTGTAATATACAGCTTCTATACTAATATATTACACAAGTTCTACTATATACATTCACAACACTTGCTTTAGAAGCAGAAACTGACACTTTGTTCTGCTTTCATTATATTAGGTATGTTCACAGTCTGTCCAAGAAAAAAATAAACATTTTCACACTAAGAAAAATAAGTAATGATAAGCTCATCTGGTCTGATTCTGGTCCCCAAATTAATAAATCCTTGATCTTGTCCAACAGAGCTGAACCTCTTACGAACAGCAACTTTATTCCTGATTTTGTTATATCTCTGGCTATGTACATTTACAAATATTATAAACATCTATGAAAGTTTATCTTTTCCTGCTATTAACAAAGTGATGAAAATCTGGTTAAGCTTGGCTTTATTTCTCTTTCTTTTAATATCGCTATTTTTAAAATACCTTTAATTTAGAAAGCCGATTCTTATGAACCTTTAACTTATTTGCATTCTTTATTGACGAAGTTTGCTGTCTTTGCTTTCCTTTGGCTTTGTCTGTCTCTGTATGTGTGTGTGTGTGTCTATAGCTGGTGTTGAGAGAAACAGTTAATGGGATCAAAAGTTTAAGGCACCAATTTTGTCAAGAAACATTAAGAATAAAACTATACAGGTATTTTATCATTTAATTTTTATGAAAATTTATAATTTTGACATAGATTAAGAGTTTTACACATATACTTTGGGCATAAAAATATTTTATTCATCAAAATGCCATGTAATAAGTTGTTTTTCTTTTTGAAATTAAGGCAGATAAAGAACACAGGCTATAGATGATAATGTGAGCGAAGAGAAATTGCCTTGTTAAATAATTAATCACACTTAGGTGGAGGTTCACAAAAATTAAATCTACCATGTTCTATCATTTACAATAATTTATAGATATGTTTGTCTTCCTAGTAATCAATGTAAAGGTGTAATGGTATTTTTGCCCACTACTTTTAAGTCAGAGCCTGGCTTTAAACATTTGTGTATAAGCTTTAACCCTAAGAACTGTATTAACTAACAAAACTAAACCTCTTGACAAAAGTGAAAGAGGAGAGTGGAAAAGGTGGCTTAAAACTCAACATTCAAAAAACAAATATCATGAAATCGGTCCCACCACTTCATGGAAAACAGATGGGGAAACAATGGAAACATGAGAGGCTTTATTATCTTGCTCTCCAAATTCTACTACAGAAGGTGACTGCAGCCATGAAATGAAATGACACTTGCTCCTTGGAAGAAAATCTGTGATGAACATAGACAGCATATTGAAAACCAGAAACATTACTTTGCCAAAAAGGTCTGTACAGGCAAAGCTATAGTTTTCCAGTAGTCATGTTTGGATGTGAGAGTTGGACCATAAAGAAGACTGAGTGCCAAATAATTGATGCTTTTGAACTATGGTGTTAGAGAAGACTCTTGAGAGTCCACTGGACTGCAAGAGATCAAACCAGTCAATCCTAAACAACATCAATTCTGAATATTCATTAGAAGGACTGATTCTGAAGCTGAAGCTCCAATACTTTGGCTACCTGATGCCAAGAGCTGACTCATTGAAATAAACTGGATTGTGATGGTAGGAAAGATAGAAGGCAGGAGGAGTAGGTGATGACAGAGGATATGATGATTAGATGGTATCACCAACTCAGTGGACATGAGTCTGAGCATGCTCTGGGAGATGGTGAAGGCCAGGGAAGCCTAGCAGACTGCAATCTGCTGGGGTCACAAAGAGTTATACATGATTGAGTGACTCAACCACAATAGGTTTGGTTTCACATATCATGATGACTAAGTTTACTTGGTGTCTCAGGGGTAAAGAATCTGCCTGCCAATACAGGAGGCATGCACTTGATGTTTGGTCTAGAAAATCATCTAGAGCAGGAAATGGCAACCCACTCCAGTATTCTTGCCTGGGAAATCCTAGGGGCAGAGGAGCCTAGTGGGCAAGAGTCCATGGGTTGACAAAGAGTTAGACATGACTTAGAGACTAAACAACAACAACAAAATCATGATGATGCATTTCAAGAGGGAATCTTCTAAGATCACAAACCAATTCTTAACCAAAAGTTGCAAATGATTTTTTAACTCAAACTCAGAAAACCCAAAGTGTTACTTAAGCCCCAATCTATTGGTGAAGAAAATCACTAAGTCCTCACTAGAATGAAGGAAACAATGGAACCAAATTTAAAGTATGTGTAATCATTATTTTTCACTACACTATCCAGGTTCACAGATTCTTTGAATTCTATTCCCTGGATCATGGGCTCAAGAATACACACTGCGCCCCCCTCCCCCCATTGTAAAGAAGGATATAATCATTTTTTTACAGTTAAAACTAACAATACTTTCAAATTTTAGAATTGGGAAATTGAAGAATAATATGAAATATCTTCTAAGGAATATGTTAGTTGGAGGTGACTGTGGAAAATAAAAGCATGCTGTACTTTTAGTTGTACTTTTAAGAGGGAACAGTGAACAGATAAAAAGCAACCTACAGTTAGAGAAATGAAATGTGTACTTGATTATCAGTATCCATGAGGGAAAAATAACCATTAGGAAAAAATAACAACTTTACGAAACCAGACAAGTTAAGGTTAAAGATTAAATTAAACACAATGTAAACTGAATTAATAAATCACTGAGTGTGTTCAGTTCAGTTCAGTCGNGATTATGTAACTATTACTCACTTAATACAACTGTATTATGATTGTTCAATGGAAAAATAATAGAACTCTACATCACCAAAACTAGGATTTAATAGAAAAACCTGCAATCACTTTAAAAATTCAAGATGTATATCAAATTATCTTGAATTTTTTTGAAAAAGTCAGATGTCCAGGTATTACTTTTTTTCTTCAGAGCACCAGATATATTTCTAATGAGCAGGGTTTTTTTTAATATAAATTTATTTATTTTAATTGGAGGTTAGTTACTTTACAATACTGTATTGCTTTTGCCATACATCAACATTAATCCACCACAGGTATACATGTGTACCCCATCCTAAACTCCCCCTCTCTTCTCCCTTCCCGTACCATCCCTCTGGGTCATCTCAGTGCACCAGCCCCAGGCATCCAGTATCATTAAAATAACTGGACTAGATGATGATCTTTTATTTTTATCCAGGTTGTTTCACTTTTCTCTATTTCATATTCAGTGCTCCTGTTTCATTTAATTTATGCTTTCCAATTTCTCCATCTCTTTTTTTTTCTTTTTTTGACGTTCTTTCTCAAGCCCTTATCGAGGGTAGTAGAAAAGTTTTCATATACATATATGTAAATAATATGTATTATATATATATATATATATACTTTCAAAAATTTATGCATTTTTGCCTAACTAAAAATTTTATGACATTTTGATTCTACTTGTTTGATTTATTATTAATAGAATTCTAGATTTCTAATTAAAAAATAGATATGCAACAAGAAACAGACACTGTATAGCATAAGGAACTATAGTCAATATCTTGTAATAACCTATGATGGAAAATAATTTCAAAAATAATATGTGTATATGTATATAACTGAATCACCTTGCTGTACACCTGAAACACTGTAAGTCAGCTACATTTCAATAAAGTATATACTAAGAAAAAAAGAAATTTGATCGAAATTGGAGGTTTTTTATTTCATTAACATCACCAACACAAAAATGTTTACGAGATTGTATCTAAATATATTTTGTAGCACATATACTATTTTTATTTTTTCCTATCCAAAAGACAGAAAAAAAGAAAAAACAAAGAAAATATATTAAAACTTCTAGTTAACCCTGTTACTACTGATAAAATGAAGCATCTTACCAGACATTATCTGTTCTACTTTTCCTGTGAAGTTGGAGTATTGATGAGTTTTTCAATGCCTTTCCCATCACCTTTAATTCCCTTTCTTCCTCATCTTTTGATTGTCCTGTTTGGCACATCTTCAGCTCTTTACTAAGTCAAACAAATGACTCTTCCTCTTAAACTTATGCAGTTGAATAGTAAAAGAAAGAAAAATTTATAACAAGAGAGGTAAGCACCAACAAGAATCTATAGTCTGTAACAGTAGTTTATATTCCCTTTTCCCATGGAAGTGATTTCTAACCTTCATCACGCTCTTAATTAATGTCACTTGCTTTGACATCTGCTCAAAGATCCTGGTTTCCATTCTGTCCTCTATATGACAAATTATTCCTGTTTTTGGTGTCCTACATGATTATAAGATGGCTGTGCATCTCAACAAGGGCTATGAAATGTCTTGATACACAAAAGAAAGAGTAAGTCTTTCCTACAATTGATTTCTTCAGTGTAACATTGACATGGGACATGTTTCTATTTCAGAAAGAAAAACAGTCAGTAAGGTAATGCTTGTGTTAACTGACTTCAATCATGGGTTCATAACTCAGAGAGATGCAATTAATGTAAACTGTTTAGAGGAATAATCCCCAAATGAAATGTTGTGACTACATTTTAGGTGTGCTGAGCTATTGGATCTTCCATTCCCAAAGGCATGGAGCAGAGCTGAGTCAAAGGAGCTTCACCTTTTTCTCCCTACTGAGAGCCACTTCAGCTATTTTCCCTAATGTATCCTGAAAGTCTATCTTATTGCATGTCTGTGATGATTAAAAATATGAAATTTGAAAAGTTGTGGATATTTAGAAATGAAATTTATTCTTGCTAGAATCTTAACTCCCTCAGTCAAAATACAATGTTATAAAAAGTAGATAACTGAATAAAATGAGTTGTGTCAGGATGTAAGTAGGGGTATGGTGGGAATAAGTACTGAGTAAGCAAACAGAAGTGTCATCACACTTTCAGAATTTTCATCCTAATTCAAGTAGTCTATATCATTCCATACCACCTAAAGAATAAAATGTATAAATCATTTTGACCTGATGTCAGCTGACTTCCCAACATACAAAATTGCTGAAATTTCCCTAAAAAGGTCCTGATTTTTCTGATTCTCTGCTATTTATACATTGGTTTAGGGTGTAACAGGGACTGCATTCTCTCTAGTTCAGTTAAAAGTTTTCTCCTTATTCATTCATAACTACATTTGTTGAAACCACTTTTTAAAGGTCAAGGTTGATCTCTCACCTTTCTCCCATAGTACACTGCTTATCAGATCAGTCACATTTATGTAACTACAATTATATAATCACAATTAATGTTTAGCTTATTTGTCTGTCTTTCTCAATTTTGTGAATTCCTTGAGGACAAGAATATTACTTACTCATAACTCTCTTCTACCACTCTCAGTTTTGATACACATGGTAGGCTGTCATTTTTAGGGCAACAGATATTTCCTGACTTCTGTTTTGAAAGTAAAACTTAGCTAGGAACTGAGAGCATAAAGCCATGTAAGAAACAGTCCCTACCTTCTTTGGTGAAAGAAATGACAAATGAATTCACTGAAACTAGTTGATGATCATTTCTATTTAGAGTACTGGACTTAGAGTATCGTTGCTGTGATTTTTGCTGTCTGAGACAATTTTCAATTTCTTTTTCAGTAAATATATATACTCTCCTGTAGTTGACCTTGCAGAAATGTATACACGTATTAGCTTAGTTAGAAGCAGAGTGAGATTTGAGTGTTAGCATTCTAGAGCTTCTAACATCTTTTATAAATCTTTTATTTTCTTCCAAAGTGTTAAAATCATAATAAATGAACTGCCAACATTTCAATCATTGTAGACTATGAGAGAACAGCACAAGGCGATTTTGTGAGTATAAAACAGAATTAGGTTGAAGGTTGACAATGTGAGTATATATTATGTGATGTGCAAAATCCTTGCAAAAAGATTTTAAATGAGAGATGTTCTCAGGGTTTCTTTTGAAAAGAGAAAGAAAGCATCCATGGGAAATAGTAACTGAAGGATTTCTGAATGAATCTAAAGCTTAAAACAACAAAAATAATTATAAAATATTTTCTATAAGATAAAATTTGAGCGGGGCACTAGGACATTTTACCTATCAGTCCTAAACAGTGTAGGACATGTTGCATTATACAGATTCTACTGCAATGTTTCTTGCATGTGACCCAGTCCTAAATGATGAAGATTAGTTTCTTATTTATTACTGTGTTCATAATTAATAAGTTATCTGGTACATGGGAGGCTTCATTTTATGTTTGTTGAATTAGTAGAAATATGAATAAGTTTAAACATTTAGAAATCTAAGTTTTGAATTCCCATTAAATATAAAAGTAGTATTTGAAAGACTGTACTATAATATTAATTTTTCTATATCAAATATATAAATCATAACTAGAAAACAGTGAGAAATATGTATTGGGAATAAAAGTCAGGCAAAGTAGATGATACAAGAGAAAAAAACAAAAAGTAAATCTAAACACTAGTCTATAATCATAAAATACACAATAAAGGAGGAAACTAAAATATGGATAGTAATTCTTCCAAACAATACATGGTTAAAAATCATATAAAAATAAAATAAAATGGCTAAAACAAGCTGGTTCAACCTAAATACACACAAAAAATAAAATATTTGGTTAAAATGTATATCTCCATTCAATGATTTAGTTTTAACTGTATCATTCCTATAAATAAATAAAATTGAGTATTACATGACATGAAGTCAGTTGAAGAGAAAATTGAAGATATTAAGTAATGATAGAGAAGCTTCTAACAGACCAAGTACCTATAGACAAAAACTCAACACAAAATATAAAAATCAACAACCTGAATGCAATGTTGCATGATTGAAAGAAAGTGTATTTGAAAGGTTATACTACATTTGGAAGAAAGGAAAGGTGTAAGCATATTTGAAGTTCCTTGTCTGAAAACTGACAACATGCAGGACCATGTAGGACAGCAAAAAATTGAATATATATTATCAGAAAGACACTATCCCTACTGGCCTGGGGAATCAAAATCAAGTGTTGGGTGAACACACTAGGGTGTAGCCACTTCTTACTGGTTGTATTCAATATTGTACCCTGGGCAACTGTGCATGCCATGCATAGCTGTTTCAGCTGTGTGTGACTCTCTGAATCCCTATGGACTATAGCCCACCAGGTCCCTCTGTCCATAAGATTCTCCAGGCAAGAATATTGGTGGGATTTGCCATGCCCTCCTCCAGGAGATCTTCCTGAACCAGGGATCAAATTCGCATTTTTTAGTCTCCCGCATTGGCAGGTGTGTTCTTTACCACTAGAGTCACTTGCCAAGCCCCTTGGGGAACTGGCCAATGCCAAAAGAAAAACATAAAATAAGCAAAATAAAGTTCACCTATCAAGAAGATTAAATAGACCAAAAAATGTATCAGTAAGACCCAATTATATGCTTCCTGGGCTTCCCAGGTGTTGATAAGAACCCATCTGACAATGCAGTTGACATAAAAGTTGAAGGTTCGATCTTTGGATCAGGAAGATCCTTTAAAGGAGGAAACAGCAATCCACTATAGTATTCTTGCCTGGAAAATCCCATGGACAGAGAGGCCTGGAAGACTATAGTTCATGAGGTCGCAAAGAGTCAGATTCAACTTAAGCAATGTAGCACACACGCACATATAGACTGCCTACAGGAGACTCATTTCAGCACTAAAGACACACATAGGTTCAAAGTAAAAGGATGGGTAATGGTATTCCAGGCAAATAAAAGAAGAAATGGCCATACTTGCATACATTTTCAGTCACTAAGTCATGTCTGACTCTGCAACTACATGGACCATGGTCAGCCAGGCTCTTCTGTCCACAGAATTTTCCAGGCAAAAATATTGGAGTGGGTTGCCATTTTCTACTCCATGAGAGCCAACAGGTACATGAAAGATGCTCAAAACCACTAATTATCAAGGAAATACAAATCAAAACCACACTAAGGTATCACTTCATACACGTCAGAATGGCTATAATCAAGAATACAAAAGATAACAAGTGCTCGTGAGGATTTGGAAAATAGGGAATACCTGTACACCATTAGTGGGTATGTAAATTGGACCAACCTAGAAAGCATATTAAATAGCAGAGACATTGCTTTGCCAACAAAGGTCCGTCTAGTCAAAGCTATGGTATTTTCTGTAGTCATATATGGATGTGAGAGTTGGGACTATAAAGAAAGCTGAGCACCAAAGAATTCATGCTTTTGAACTGTGGTGTTGGAGAAGGCTCTGGAGAGTCCCTTGGAGAGAAAGGAGATCCAACCAGTCAATCCTAAAGGAAATCAGTCCTGAATATTCATTGAAAGGACTGATGCTGAAGCTGAAACTCCAATACTTCAGCCACCTGATGTGAAGAACTGACTCACTGGGAAATATTGAAGGTGGGAGGAGAAGGGGACAGTAGAGGGTAAGATGACTGGATAACATCAATGACTCAATGGACCTAAGTTTGAGTAAACTCCAGGAGTTGGTGATGGACAGGAAGGCCTGGTGTGCTGCAGTCCATGGAGCTGCAAATCGTCAGACACAACTAAGTGACTGAACTGAACTGAAATTGGTTCAGTCACTATGAAAAATAATATGGAGGTTGTTCAAAAAATTAATCTACCATGTCATTTAGCCGTTCATCTTCTGAATATGTAGCCAGACAAGATAAAAGCAGAATATCAGAGTATTTGCTCTGCCATGTTTATTACAGCATTATCTACAACAACCAAGAAACAGAAATGACTTAAGTGCCCATCAATGAATGAGTGGGTAAAAAAGATGTGGTATATATATGAAATGGAATATTATTTCACAATGAGAGGATCCTGTCAAATACAACATGAATGGAAATGAAAATTAAAGGGTATAGGAAAAGCAAGACCCAATTACTGAAGATAATTTTTCGATAATGCATAATCTTGCTTCTATTGCTTCTGTTGATCAAATAAATGTGGGCATAATTCTGGGCTCTCTATTTTGTTCCACTGGTCTGTTCTTTTTGTTTGTTGGTTTGTTTGTGTGTTTTCCCAGTAGTATAATGTTTTAATTACTGAAGATTTGTAACATAGTTGAAACCAGGAAACATGATACTTCCAGATTTGTTCTGTCTCAAAATTGTTTTGGCTACTTGGAGTCTTTTGTGTGTCCCTACAAACTTTAGAAGTATTTCTTCCAGTTCTGTGAAACATGCCACTGGTGTTTTGAAAGGCATCACATTGAAACTATAGATTGCATTGGGTAGTATAGACTAATAATGGAATAATTCTTCCAATCCTAGAGCACTGTATCTTTCCATTTGTTTGTGTCATGCTAAATTTCTTTCATCAGTGTCTTATAGTTTTCCAAGTACAGGTCTTTTACCTCCTTGGTTAGATTTACCCTTTTTATGCAGTTTTAAACTGAATTTTTAAAATTTTCCTGTCTGATATTTTGTTGTTCATGTATAGAAATACAATAGATCTGTGTACATTAATTTCATGCCCTGAAAGTATGTTAGTTATAATATGTTATGGTAGCATCTTTAGAACTTTCTATATAAAGTATCATGTTATCCAAAAATTGTGACAGTTTTAATTCTTTCCCAATGCGGATTTCTTTTATATCTTTCTCCTGTCTAACTGCTGTGGCTAGAGTTTCCAATACTATGCTAAATAAAAGTTAGAGTGAGTATGCTTGGCCTGATGCTGATGTTAGAAAAAATGCTTTCAGCTTTTTATAACTGAGTATGATTTTGGCTGTAGCTTTGTCATGCATGGCCTTATTTACGTCGAGGTATATTTACTCTATACCCATTTTGTTGAGAGTGTTTTTTATTATTATACATGCGTACTCAATTTTGTCAAAATGTTCTTCTGCATCTATGGAGATGATCTTATGAATTTTATTCTTCATTTTCTTAATGTCATGTAGCATGTTGTTGGATTTATGTATCTACAGATATCTTTGCATTCCTGGGATAAATCCCACTTGACCATGGTGTACAATGCTTTTAGTGTATTATTGAATTTGATTTACTGATATTTTATTTCAGGATTTTTACATCTATGTTAGTCAGTAATATTAGGCTATAGTTTTCTTTTTTGTGGTGTCTTTTGTTTTGGTAGCAGAGTGATGATGATCTCATAGAATGAGTTCAAAGTGTTCCTTTCTCTTAAAGATTTTGGAATAGTTTGAGAAGGATAGGTGTTAACTTTTCTTTAAATGTTTCATGAATTCACCTGTGAAACTGGTCCTGGACTATTGTTTGTTAGGAGCTTACTACTATTATTGCTGATCATGTTCAATATTAGTATTGGTGTGTCCTTATTTTCTGACTCTAATGGGAAGCGATACACTTTTAGGAAATTTGTTCATTTCTCTAGTTTGTCTATTTCCCTGAAATACAATTAGTGGCAGTAATCTCTTATGATCTTTTTTTTTTTATTTCTGTGGTGTCATTTTTAACTTTTCTCTCATTAATGATTTTATTTGGGCCTTCTCCCTTTGCTTCTTTTGAGTGAGGACTAAGTGTTATCAATATGCTTATCTTTTCAAAGGACTTGCTCTTTTCTATTTATCTTCAAAGAATTTTGGATGATACTAGAAAAGTATCATAAATGTGTTGCCCTTTACAAAATAAGAAATATCATTGTGAGAAATGAATTAAATATTTAAAAGGAATTTTGAAATCTTGCTAATTAGCATCATTATTACCTCTATAAGTCAACTTTATATAAATATATTATTTTAAAAAATAATTTAAATGTTTTATTAATATATAAAATATAATTCTGTATTGAAACAGATTTTCAGATTTTTTTGATGAAATATTGCTCAGAGTTTTGAATATGTGCTGTTAAAATGATGTCTTGGATATGTTATAAATTATCTCCTGGAATTACTTGATAACATTATGCTTTTTCAAAATTTCTCATATTTTTCAAAATTCATCTCATTCATTACTTCCTAATGCTGTGTAACTGAGAATTTAAGATAAAGCTATAATCTTATATTAATTTTAAATGTGAAGGCAGATAGCTCCTGTGTATAGAACTGATGATAAATGCCTTGCTAAATTAAACAAGCATCATCCATATACCTACTAAAAGTCTAAATATTCAACACGACATTAGCTCACTGTTTGTTTGTTTCTTTTTTTTTTTTTTAAAAGAATAGTAGTAAGGGAAGAACAGTTCATCTGTCTGACTGACAAAACCAAATTACACATAAAATCTGTCTTTTATATTATAGGAGAGGTTGGACAGTTACATATATACTACAAATAATCCCAAAACAAAAATTTGGATGTTTTAATATACACACATGACTTTTTACACTAATATGAGAAAAGGTTTCTATCAGAAAATATGACATTTTTCTATAAACTGATGGATCATTGCCTTAAAATGCAGATGAGTTTTGGCTGAGATAGGAAACTGCCAAAATGCTATTTATGTCATGCTTCTTTCTGAGCCAGGTCACTAAGTCTAAAGACTTGATATAGCCACATGACAACAAAGATTTGATCACACTCTACTTGTCAAAAACTTAACCTGAAGAATGGAAGGGGGAAAATGAATATAAATTAAACAGATTTTCCCAGGAAAAATATACAGGACAGTGACAGAAATATAGCCCTACTGGGTACTTGTTTTATTATTTTTCTAGAATTGAACAAGGTCTAAATAGCAAATGGATGGCACACTCCAATTAAGAAAATTCAAGAAATGTTTAATAAATGGACTATTTACAGAAGTATAGGTGGATACAGGGATAATGCAGTCACTTTTGCTATTGAATGCTAGTTCTCACCTCTAGACCAAGTGGGAGAGGGAGAGTATAGCAATTAAAATAAAGGAGAAAATAAGGCTACTTTGAAAGGTGTATATATGTTTAGGCAATGCAATCCATCCAGTTTAAGTGACATGACATGAATGTTACTAGGAAAATAAAGACCCTAACCTTACTCATTCCTTCCTCTAATCTCAAGAAATAATTTCCATTGGAAGAACCCAATAGGAAGCTAGGAGGGTAATTGTCCACTAACATCTGTCACCTACAGTAAAGAGTCAGGTAAGGATAAAACTAAAGGAATCAATGAAAGATAACTTACTGGTCAGTCTTCTTCAAAATCCATCACGTGTTTAATTAAATCAATAATAAAATCATTTTGAATTCCATCATTCTGTAATTCCCTTAAGTGTGAGTAAAATGTTTTCCTTTCTCCTGTTTTCTTCACTTTTATATTTTTTTCTCTATTCTCTCATGGCTTCTAATGCTGTGTTGTGACTTCAAATGTCTCTATGGTTAATTATCTATGGTCTGATTTATTTCCTATTTATTTGTTTTCTGGCTTGGATTGAAATAATCATCTATGAAGTTAAAAAGTAGTTTTCAGACAGTCTTAACAGTTAAATTTGATAATGAGGATTAGATTAAGTTAGGGCTATGTTAATGAAAGTGTATAATCTGAAAATCTCTGAATTTTCATAGTTGTCTTAGATGTTCACCTTCAAATCTCTTCATGAATAGTTTAAGCATGTTAGGTTTTTAGGGAATTTGTGCGTTTTGTGATGCTTTATATAATAAAATTGTTTTTTATCTACTTTAATAAATGATCATTAAGTGTATAAACGTATATTGGGTTGATAAAAAAGTTCATTTGGGTTTTTCCATAATATCATATAGAAAAACCCAAAAGAACATTTTGGTCAACCCATTACTTGCTACACATCAATATTCAGAATGTGAAATTTCATTACATCTGAGGATAAGTAACATGCTACTTATAAAATTCCTGAATTAATTTTCACTATCTGAAACTTCCTTTTCTACTTCAAGGATTACTC
Source organism: Neotragus pygmaeus (assembly GCA_006410875.1). NCBI lineage: Eukaryota > Metazoa > Chordata > Mammalia > Artiodactyla > Bovidae > Neotragus > Neotragus pygmaeus. Next base: position 649,872 of record SJYV01017721.1, read on the forward strand.
ATATTTCATATGGCATTAGAATATTTCTGAATACTGTTCTATTTTATTAAACTATTATTGTTTGTCTTCCCCAAGTGACACTGTCTAGATTTGCTGAAAAAAGAAATGCCTTACGACTTTTAGCTCTCCCATTTTTCCAGCACTCCACAACAGGAATGGTGATCCCAATCTCTTATCTCTACAATATCACATGCTACTGGGGGAAATCAAGTATATACATGCTACTTAACTTTTATTGTAGAGTTTATTTATTGGTTTTGGAATTATATTCAATATTGATAGTAATTATTAAAAGATTCAAAAGTCTGTGATTTATGTGGACAATGTGTGCATGTTAAGTGGCTTCAGTGCTATCTGACTCTTTGAGACCTTATGGACTGCAGCCCATCAGACTCCTCTGTCCATCAGGATTCTCCAGGCAAGAATACTGGAGTGGGTTGTCATGACCCCTTCCAGGGAATCTGCCTGACCCAGGGATCGAACCTGTGTCTCTTATGTCTTCTGAATTGGCAGGGGGGTTCTTTACCACAGGCGCCACCTGAGAAGCCCCAGTGTGTAGGGTGATCTTGATTCCAGGATTACCTCAAATAGTTCTGGCTTACCCAGAATAATGCCCATTTACACACTTCTTCCAGCTTAATTATTAAAAATGATACAGTCCTCTCTCACTTTCAGGAGTTTCCAAGTTTAGAAAATAAAGTATACAGTAATCCCATTTACAGAATATTATTTATTTTTGATGTTGATAGATTTACATTAAAATAGTTGATGGCCATAAAACATTCAAGGAATAATGGCTTAAAGAAATTTGACTTATTTCCTTTTTATTTTTTAAAGGTATTTGTGAGAGTTCCTTGGACAGCAAGGAGATCAAACCAGTCAGTCCTAAAGGAAATCAACCCTGAATATTCTTTGTAAGGTCTGATGCTGAAACTGAAGCTCCAATACTTTGGCCACCTGATGTTAAGAGCCAACTCATTGGAAAAGACCCTGATAATGGGAAAGATTGAGGGCAGGAGGAGAAGGGGGTGGCAGAGGATGAGATGGTTGGATAGCCTCACTGACTCAATGGACATGAGTTTGAGCAAACTCAGGGAGAGAGTGAAGGATGGGGAAGCCTAGCATGCTGCAGTTTATGGGGTAGCAAAGAGTCAGACACAAGTTAGCAACTGAACAACAAAAATGGTAATACACATTGCCGTTCTTTATTCCAAAGGTCAATTTGGTACCACATATTAGCCAATTTTCTTTCACAAAGGAATTTTGTTCCAGGTACATCTGTGAAAGCACATCATCTGTTCCCAGACATGTCCCTTATCCTTCCATTTTCCAGTCCCTCTGCTATATTTTGGCTGATATGTCACTCCCTTCATTTCTGCTATTCTCCATTGCACGTAGCTAGGGTGCCAATGTGATTTATCAATCATACAGAAAAATGTTTGAGAGAAAAGGAAACACAAATTATAATTAAACTGAGACAACAAGCTGAACACAGGATTACCCCAAGCAAACCTTGACTCACGGTCAATCTATCTTTAGAACATATTTAGAAATCTAGTATACTCATAGATGAGGGGAAAAAATACCATAAATGGATTAACTCATGTCTTATAATTGGCTTCATTCAAATTGATTTATCTCTGTTTAAGTTATTCATCTTTGACAGATTTCCTTTAGGCACTATTGAACTACAGCTAAATAGTGTAGAAAGTGTATTCCAGTGTACAAAATATGCTCATGAGCATGTTGCTTTATTTAAAAGCCCTTATTTAGAAAGACTCTATATAGGCTTCTCAGGTAAAGGAACAACTTATTTTTATTGTCAGGACTGATTAATATTCCAGAAGGTGAACCAAAAATTGAATCAATATTGTTCGTGACATATTTACTTGAACATATTTTTATATTTTGTTTACATCGCCAGCAACATTTATCCCCAAATTTAAAATGAGATTGCATGTGTTAGGCATTTTGAGAGTTCATTAAACAAACTAATTCTAGCTTAAACATCACAGTAGATTAAATAAGGACATGTGGGATTTGAAAGAATGAAAGTTATACTCACCTTAACACCAAAAGACTGGCCAAAATCAATACAGTAAATTCTGGCCTGGGAATGACATTTACCAATGCTTGTTAGGATACTATCGTTAGGAGTATTACAGCTCAAAGAAAAATTGAACACCTGTTAGGACTTTATTACAGGACTTAAATTTGTATAAAAATGTATTTCAATACTTTTTAAAAATATGAATATATTTATTTAGCTGTGTGTTTCAGCATGCAGGAACTTCCATTTTGGCACATGGCCATAGCTGCCCAGCAGCACATTGGATCTTAGTTCCCTGATCTAAGATTGAACCCACATCCTTCATTGGAGTGCAAATCCTTAACCACTGGACATCCAGGGAAGCAACCTAAAATGCATATAAATACTTTTAATAAATAAAATTTAAAAAGAAAAATATAAATGTATCCATTAATTGCCATATTTTTATTCCCCAGTTTTAAAAATCTTACTCTGGGTTCTTGAACACAATTCTGCCTAATCAATATACATATAGAAAATCTCATCATTTCAGTTCAGTTCAGTCACTCAGTCGTGTCCTACTCTTTGCAACCCCATGAATCACAGCACGCCAGGCCGCCCTGTCCATCACCAACACCTGTGGTTTACCAAAACTCATGTCCATTGAGTTGGTAATGCCATACAGCCATCTCAATCTCTGTCGTCCCCTTCTCCTCCTGTCCCCAATCCCTCCCAGCATTAGGATCTTCTTCAATGAGTCAACTCTTTGCATGAGGTGGCCAAAGTATTGGAGTTTCAGCTTCATTATCAGTCCTTCCAATGAACACCCAGGACTGATCTCTTTTAGGATGGACTGGTTGGATCTCTTTGCAATCCAAGGGACTCTCCAACACCACAGTTCAAAAGCATCAATTCTTCAGTGCTCAGCTTTCTTCACAGTCCAACTCTCACATCTATACATGACCACCGGAAAAACCATAGCCTGGACTAAATGGACCTTTGTTGGCAAAGTAATGTCTCTGCATTTTAATATGCTATCTAGGTTGGTCATAACTTTCCTTCCAAGGAGTAAGTGTCTTTTAATTTCATGGCTGCAATCATCATCTGCAGTGATTTTGGAGCACAAAAACAAGAAAGTCTGACACTGTTTCCACTGTTTTCCCATCTATTTCCCATGAAGTAACACTGAAGAAAAGATGTCCTTTTCATTATAGGGGACTGGAATGCAAAAGGAGGAAGTCAAGAGACACCTGGAGTAACAGGCAAATTTGGCCTTGGAGTACGGAATGAAGCAGGGCAAAGGTTAATAGAATTTTGCCAAAAGAAAGTACTGGTCATACCAAACACCCTCTTCCAACCACACAAGAGAAGACTCTCCACATGAACATCACCAGATGGTCAACCCTGAAATCAGATTGATTATATTCTTTGCAGCCAAAGATGGAGAAACTCCATACAGTCAGCAAAAACAAGACCAGGGGCTGACTGTGGCTCAGATCATGAACTCCTTATTGCCAAATTCAGACTTAAATTGAAGAAAATCTCATATTTAGCCAAATACAGATATAATTCAAACTCAATTGATTAAGAATAAAAATGGATATGTTAGTCAGATGAACATGCCTGATACTTGAAAAAATAAGTCAGTCAAACAAAGAGAGCACAGATGGAATATGGAGAAACTCTAAAATGTTTCAAGTGCACAAACTTCTTTAAAGGTCATTAAGGGTGAAAACAGATTGCTTTTGAATTGGGGCACTTTTCCCCCTAACAGGTTCCCACTGACTAAAACACAATCAATAGTGAATCAAACTTTCAGGACTTTTAGTTAAACTGTCAATTTGTTCAAAGGCCGTATATTTATTAGGGCAATACACAATATGGCACTGTTTGATTGTTGCTTTATAGAATGTAAGCTTCTGAGTGCTGACCATCTCAAGCAAAGGACTACTGTGCCAGGGCTTCTGAAAGATACACTGTATATTCTCTACTAAAAGTAGGATTCAATACATGTCAAAAAATAAAAATATATGAATCACTATCATGGATTTTACAGTTCTCAATGTAAATGTAGTCAAATATCTATTATAATATTTTCTCCAGTTGGTATGGAACAATACTTTAAATAAATTTTAATGCAGTGATAATATCTATTTGTAGATAGTCTGTTGAAATTTCAGTGTGGACATGAATCAACAAAACAATATAATGACACCATACAGGACAAATATCTTTAAATAAGAGAATTAATTTAAAATATACATATAAACTATAAGTGACATGGGAATGAAGTATTCTATATTTCACTATTCATCTATTTTTATAGCTACTTACATATCTATCTACCTTAAGATGTAAATAAAGGACTCCATAAATCTTAATTCTATTGGAGAGAGTGAGAGAAAGAGAAAAATAGATAAACATGGATATATAAGAGAATTCAGCTTCTCTGGTGGCTTTGATGGTAAAGAATCTGTAATTCAGGAGACCCAGATTTGATTCCTGGGTTGGGAAGATATCTTGGAGAAGGGAATGGCAACCCAATCCAGTATTCTTACCTGGAGAATTCCATGGACAGAGGAGCCTGGTGGGCTATAGTCCATGGGGTTGTAAAGAGTTGGACACGACTGAGCAACTAACACATATAAGAGAATTCAATATTGTTTTGGTTCTGACACCTGTAAATACCTCTTCAGAATTCCAAATCTACAACTCTCTGTTATAGATTGCCATAAACTAAGACATATATATAAATCTGATATCCTTCACTCTCTATAGAATTTTAGAGAAGAAATGGAGTCATGTTTATGTTGGCAAAGTTGGATTCTTTTCTTCCTAATTGGCAAATAAAAACAATTATTCAATTATTTCTTCTCTTCACACTTGGTTAACGGTGTCATCTTAAAGGATGTAATAAGTAATTTAATGATCCTATATATTCTCTAATTATTTGGATTTTATGTTTCCTAAGATATATAGAATGGGCAGATGCCCTATTTCTTATCAGTGATTTGAAGTATAATAAATAGGATGTTTCATTTGACCAGTAGGAAGAAGAAACCCTTCAATATACATGAGCCTCTAGAAACTATGAAATGAGAAAACTGAAAACATTTCAAAGTCATTAAAGAAGCCTCTGAAATACTTCCATAAATTTCAAACAATAAAGACTTGCTTTGAAAAAAAGCAAGAAAAAATTACAGTACTATGATATGCTATGTGGAAAACATATATTCTATAAGAACCATACCTGTCCACTGTTGAAAAATCTTAAAACTATATGAACGCACTGAAAACCAAATAATATCTTTATCTAGTTTTCCCCTGAGAAATCAGCCACTGGCAATTTTATGCATTGATTCTCAATTTACCATTTTTATATAAAATAAAATATTATCAGTTGCTTATGTCACATACAGGCATTACTGAATCAATTTATTTAGCCTGTGTCCTATTATTATTAGGCAATTAAGAAATGTTCATTTTTTATATAAAGAAATAAGACATAGAGAACGGACTTTTGGCCTCTGAGGGAGTAGGATAGGGTGGGATGATTTGGGAGAATGGCATTGAAGCATATATACTATCATGTAAGAAACGAGGCGCCCGTCTATGTTCGATGTAGGATGCAGGATGCTTGGGGCTGGTGCATGGGGATGATCCAGAGAGACGTTGTGGGGTGGGAGGTGGGAGGGGGATTCAGGATTGGGAATTTGTGTACACCTGCGGTGGATTCATGTCGTTGTATGGCAAAGCCAATAGAGTATTGTAAAGTAAAATTTTAAAAATAAATAAATTAATTAAAGTCTAAAAATAAATAAATAAAATAAAATACACTCACATCACAAAAAAAAAGAAATAAGAAATTTCATTAAAAAATCTTTACACACAGCTAGAATTATTTTTGAAAACATTTATTTCCAGATGATCAAACTATGATCATATTTTAACAGTTGTGCCACCTATTGCTAGCCTTTGAAAAAGGCCTTTAAAAAGACTGCAAATTTACAAAGATATCACATAAGAGTATGCATCTCTTGCACTTTTACAAATATCAAATATTTATTTAAAGCAAAAATTTTCACTAGATGAGGCAAAATATAGAATCCTATTATTTAAATTTATATCACTGATATTTTATAATAGTGTATGTCTGTATCCTGTTCAATTATAGTTCTCCCTCTTGAAGTGATCTACTTGTATCCTATCCATTTTTCATTTAGAAGGCTCTCTTTCCTCATACAATATTTGTTTATATGGTAATATAATTCTCTTTTGTATGTACATTCTAATTATCTTTTTGCAATTTGTCTTTTATATTTTGCCTTGCATTTAACTATTTCTGTAGTCAAATGTGTTATTTATACTTGTAGTTTTAATTTTGTATTGGGTGGGAAAAAAAATCACATATATGTAAACATACATATATCTCATACATTTTATAATCAAAACCAAAAAAAATCTGTGTACTCAATTAGAGAAATAGAATATTATCAGTAGTTTTGAAACTCATTGTGTACCATTCCTTACTTGCATTCTTGTCTATCCCTCACAGGTATGAACACAATTCTCATTGAAAATTCTAAGAAAATCATAATTATAAGACATCAATCAGAAGACAACTGTGTCTTAATCATTACCTCCTTTTCCATATAGGTTTTCTACATATGAATGCTTTCCTAAATAATAAATACATGTCTTTAAAATATACCATAAGTAGAACTAGGGCATACTACATAATTTTTAAGGCTCAGTGAAAATGAAAATGGTGTGGGCCTTTATTCAAAATTTACTAAGAGTTCTAAGGCCCTTATACGTGTGTATGCGTGCTTAGTCACTGAGGTAGGTCCCACTCTTTGCAACCCCATGGACTGCAGTCAGCCAGGCTCCTCTGTCTGTGTGGATTCTCCAAGCAAGAATACCGGAGTGGGTTGGCATGCTCTCCTCTAAGGGCTCTTCCCAACCAAGGGTTCGAACCCAGGTCGCCCACATTGTAGGGAGATTCTCTACCATCTGAGCCACAAGGGAAGCCCAGTAGAAAATAAGTACTCATAAAGTAAAACAGAAAATGTTCTTAAATCAAAGTGGCTAATTACTAATTGCAGTTTTGTTAAGATGAACATAATTATGACATTTACCTTTCACGGAACATTTCTCATAAATAGATGTCCACTGTCTTGGGTTAACTTGTATTCTAAAAAATCATTTAACATTTGAATCATTTGTCTTCTGTTTGTAAGTCAATAGTAATTAAGTAAAAATTAGTTGTCTGGTGGCTGGAACACTTGAGATGTATTATCTAAAATAGATTAGAATCCTATGGAGAAAATTATAGCAACAATAAAAACCATTGAATTTCAGAATATCATCCTTATAATCCTGTCATGGATTATGGTCTTTACATAAGATTACAAAAAATGACCTGAATTGTAGCTTATCTTACTCATTACAAAAGAAGTACCTCTTCCTTGAAGGATCTTAGAGGAAATTAAGAACAGGAAAAATTCCTCAGCCTTTCTTGGAATTGGACACATTCTCCTCAGCCCAATGGACTAACATCTAACTACCTAAACATCTTAATTCAACATCCGGCAAATTTGTAAGCACTCAAAATCTGTAAAAATGAGAGGATTAGATCAAGAAGCAAATAAAAACTTTAAAAAAGTATAAGCTGTTATATAAATGAATAACAACTTTTTAAAGAAACTAAGGAACACAAATCAAAACTAGGAAATGGTACAGATAAAATATAGGTTAAAGAAAAAAAATTAAGCTAGCAGATGGCATCACTGACTCGATGGACATGAATCTGAGTGAACTCCGGGAGTCGGTGATGAACAGGGAGGCCTGGTGTGCTGCGATTCATGGGGTCACAAAGAGTCGTCGGTCACGACTGGGCTACTGAACTGAACTGTGCTTCTCAACTTCTAATGGATATTTAAGGAGTAACAGACATTAAATAGAAAAGGAAGTTTACATTAATTAAGAAATCCTATACTCAAGATTTTAATCTGGCAGGGCTTACAAAGATATTTAAGGATTCAGAAACTTTAAAGCCAATGATTTCTATTTAAAGAAAGCAAATGAAATTAAAAATGATAATATAATAATACCAGCAGAAGATTCTGATGTATACTATCTGTTAGGTACTTAAATGTTTTTATTTTCATATCTTTACTTAATCCCAGCATTACCTTTGATCGCTATTGCTTTTATTCAGTCGCTTAATTGTGCCCAACTCTTTGTGATCCCGTGGACTGCAGCACTTCAGGTTCCTCTGTCATTCACTATCTCCTGGAGTTTGCTTAAATTCATGTCCATTGTGTTGGTGATGCTTTCTAACCACCACATTCTCTGCTACCCTCTTCTCTTTTTGCCTTCAATCTTTCCCAGCATCAGGGTCTTTTCCAGTGAGTCAGCTTTTCACATCAGGTGGCCAAAGTGCTGGAGCTTCAGCTTCAACAGTCCTTCCTATGAATATTCATGGTTGATTTCCTTTGAGATTGACTGGTTTGATCTCCTTGCATATCAAGGGACTCTCAAGAGTATTCTTCAAGACCACAGTTTGAAAGCATCAGTTCTTTGGTGCTCAGGCCTCTTTATGGACTCATTCTCACATCCATTCATAACTACTGAAAAAACCAGAGATAGTTTTGACTATATGGACCTTTGTTGGCAAAGTGATGTCTCTGCTTTTTAATACTATGTCTAGGTTACATTCTAATAATTTAGATATTGGATAAAATTTCTGGAAGGCTTATGCCTAGCTGTTAAGCCCATTTTCTTATTTTCAGTTCAGTTCAGTTCAGTCACTCAGTCGTGTCCGACTCTTTGCAACCCCATGAATCGCAGCACACCAAGACTCCCTGTCCAGCACCAACTCCCGGAGTTCATTCAGACTCGTCCATCGAGTCAGTGATTCCATCCAGCCATCTCATCCTCTGTCATCCCCTCACCTCCTGCCCCCAATCCCTCCCAGCATCAGAGACTTTTCCAATGACTCAACTCTTCACATGAGGTGGCCAAAATACTGGTGTTTCAGCTTCAGCATCATTTCTTCCAAAGAAATCCCAGGGCTGATTTTCTTCAGAATGGACTGATTGGATCTCCTTGCAGTCCAAGGGACTCTCAAGAGTTTTCTCCAAAACCACAATTCAAAAGCATACATTTCTTAGTTTAGAACTACATAAAACTGTTATGTGAAATACTCAAAAAAATGGATATGTGAAATTCTTAACAATATTTCATATCATTTATTTGCTTAGAGTGTCTTGACACAAAATTAATATCAGGAAAGAAGTGTTATCAAAAATTAACAATATACCCTATTTACTCTTTTTCACACTGAAAACTCTTGCAATCTCAGTAAAATTTATTTCTAAGGCATTATCTTAGACACAGTACCCAGTGTATGAAAAACACTAGATATCCATAATTTGCCATGGTGCTCCCTAACTAAAACATAATGAGGAAATCCTAGTGGTATGGTAGGTTTCTGAGGATATGAGAACAGTAAACTGTTAATTCTTCACTGTAATCCATGTGTAGTTCTTTTCTCTACCACAGGTTTACTAACCTCAAAGGTTCAGTGGAGGAGGACTACAGGCCTCACAGCCACTTACCATGTGCATTTGGAAGTGTCAATCGATGTTATAGCAGTCTTAGCTTGAGGTTTCTTCTTTGATTTAGCACAAGTGGGCTATATATTAGATGCAAGTTATTTTAAAATTTACAATATTTACTATTTTTATTGTTTATAATTTGACATTTATTCCTTAAAAAGCTTACAGTTTCAAAATAGAACATTAAAAAGTTAGAAACAAACATAAATCTAGCATGGAATAGACATTGCCACTGCCTCCAATGGCTTCCCAGGTGGTACCAATGGTCAAGAATCTGCCTGTAGGAGACAAAGAACGGTTCAGTCCCTGGGTGGGGAAGATCACTTGCAGCAGGAAAACAACAACTCACTCCAGTATTTTTGGCTGGAAAATTTAATATATGAGAGTAGTCTTGAGAGCTACAAGCCATAGGGTCTCAAAGAATCAGATACAATTAAGCATATGCAAGCCCTACAGCCAATGGTTTCATACTTAGTAACTTGAATAATAGTGATACTGTATAGGGACTATGAGAAGGATGATCAGGTTTACTGAAGAATGTATTACATTTGTATTTCTATAGTTTATCAATGAGAAGTTGCTAATCCATCTTGAAGAAAGTATAGCAATTAGACATAAATTTAGGTTTTTAGCTATAAAGACAGATTTTGAAATGTGAATATAGGTTTAAGTCACTGTCACTTAAAATGAGATTGCATAATGTAGTCTAGAGTAGGAATTTGAAATAAAATGGTTCTGAAACTAGAAACATATTGAATGCTTGCATTTACAAAAAATATGGAAATGAGAACTTCTTGGGAATCAAGAAAAAAGATAAAGATGTTTGCTGATCAGACCAAATGTTACACATAATTTAGCCAAGAAAGGATAGGCGATGTTTGATTAGAATGAAGTGAATATGGGGTGGTGATGACTTTGACTGAATAGCTTTAGTAAAAAAAATGTGTTGTAGGATAGATTGCAGGAAAATATTGAGTCATGAGGGCTATTAGAAAATGAATATATTGGCTATCTTATATCTTCACAGGAACACATCCAGTGATTCTTATTTGAAGAAAAAATGTTGAGATCTCTAGTGTTTTAATTGACACGACTTTTGCCAAGAAATGACAGCTTATTAGATATGAATACTTACAGGGAGAAGATCGTTTTTAAAATATGGTACTTTATAGAATGTTAAAACTAACAACTTTTTTATATACACATATGAGCAAGACACATTTTATTTAAGAATTATTACAGTTAGGCAAAGACTTCTACTATTTTTTTATCCCTTAAATGTAATATATACTACTATGGGATTTCTTTTTTCTTGTGGCTTAAAGGTCATGCAAAATATAACTATATAATGAAAAAGAAATGTGTTAATACTGATCATTTTAAAGAAAAAAATTACAAGGAATCGACCTGCTCCTAGACGTTAGTGAACTTAGTACCCATGCCTATGGCATGCACAAGAGACAGAATAGTCAAGGATTCAATATTTTTCTGGTTTTACAGTTGATATATCCTTTCTATTCCACTTGCTTATTTACAAAACTTATTAGAAGATTTGTTTTTAAGGGAGGATTGCCTTTTAAAAAAATTTTGTTTCAGATTAAATCTCCAATTAGGAACTTAAAAAGTATTTTTCACTGGTTTATTTTTCCTTACCTTAATATTCACCACCATTCATCAGTAATTCATATGAAATATACTATAGAATAGAAGACAGTAATAATTCAGTTACAAATTATTTTTTTTTAGTTCTTTTTTATTCATTTTTTATTTTTTTTACTTTATTTTACAAAAACACATATGGATACATGTTCAGTTATGTTTCCTATTTTCTGAAAATTTTTGGCATATATTTTACAAATTTGGCCATTTAAATATCATTCTATAAATACAGTTTTTCCCATTTTTCTTAAATATGTATGTGTTAGTCACTTGATCATCTCTGACTCTTCATGACCTTGTGGACTATATAGCCCAGCAGGAGGCTCCTCTGTCCTTGGAATTCTCCATGCAAGAACACTGGAGTGGGTTACCATTTCCTCCTCCAGGAGATCTTCTTGCTCAGGGATCAAACACTGATCTCCTGCATTGCAGGCAGATTCTGTACCATCTGAGTCACACAGGAAGCCCTTTCTTAAATATACCTTATTATAAATGATGGAACATGAATACAGAACTCTCAACATATACACATGAGAAAAATAAATAAATCATGGTTTTACTGTTTTCATAGAAGCTTATAACAGCTTCTAAAATAGCTATTATATATTGTTTGGAAATTATAAACTGTGTTTAAGTGCATTAATTCATCTAACAACTCCTTTTTTTGAAAAGTGCTCCCCCCTCAACTTTTCAATAGTGAAATTAATTTTAAAAAAATCAATTAAAAATCAATAAAAATAAAAATAAAGTACTTATTAAAGTATTTAGGAAATTTCCTCTTTATTTGATGTTAAAGTTTACTGTATCCTCATGCATGTCATTAAGAAGGTATCAGTATCAGTATTGTCTTTATGGGATATTTCTTAAATCTGTTTTTGTGATTAGCAAGTTATGAAGAATGAAATAAAAAAGTATGCCAGACAAGAGCATCTGTACTAAAGGAAAATAAACATGAAAAAGTCAAACAATTATCTAGGTCCCAAATATGTTTTTAGTTCAAATGTATAATTAATCAAGATTATTTTAGTCCAGGATAACACTTTGCATGAAATGTTCCCTTGGTATCTCTAATTTTCTTGAAGAGATCTTTAGTCTTTCCCGTTCTGTTGTTTTCCTCTATTTCTTTGCACTGATCCCTGAGGAAGGCTTTCTTATCTCTCCTTGCTATTCTTTGGAACTCTGCATTCAGATGCTTATATCTTTCCTTTTGTCCTTTGTCTTTCACTTCTCTTCTTTTCACAGCTATTTGTAAAGCCTCCACACAGCCATTTTGCTTTTTTGCATTTCTTTTCCACGGGGATGGTCTTGATCCCTGTCTCCTGTACAATGTCATGAATCTCCGTCCATAGTTCATCAGGCACGCTGTCTATCAGATCTGGTCCCTTAAATCTATTTCTCACTTCCACTGTATAATCATAAGAGATTTGTTTTAGGTCATACCTGAATGGTCTAGTGGTTTTCCCTACTTTCTTCAATTTAAGTCTGAATTTGGCAATAAGGAGTTCATGATCTGAGCCACAGTCA
>SJYV01017721.1:664493-684438 GCA_006410875.1 Neotragus pygmaeus
AGAAAGTGTCAGACTTTATTTTGGGGGGCTCCAAAATCATTACAGATGGTGATTGCAGCCATGAAATTAAAAGACACTTACTCCTTGGAAGGGAAGTTATGACCAACCTAGATAGCATATTCAGAAGCAGAGACATTACTTTGCCAACAAAGGTCTATCTAGTCAAGGCTATGGTTTTTCCAGTGGTCATGTGTGGATGTGAGAGTTGGACTGTAAAGAAAGCTGAGCACTGAAGAATTGATGCTTTTGAACTGTGGTGTTGGAGAAGACTCTTGAGAGTCCCTTAGACTGCACAGAGATCCAACCAATCCATTCTGAAGATCAGCCCTGGGATTTCTTTAGAGGGAATGATGCTGAAGCTGAAACTCCAGTACTTTGGCCACCTTATACGAAGAGTTGACTCATTGGAAAAAACTCTTGGTGCTGGGAGGGGTTGGGGACAGGAGGAGAAGGGGATGACAAAGGATGAGATGGCTAGATGGCCTCACTGACTCAATGGACATGAGTTTTGATAAACTCTAGGAGTTGGTGATGGACTGGGAAGCCTGGCATGCTGTGATTCATGGGGTCTCAAAGAGTTGGACATGACTGAGCAACTGAACTGAACTAAGGATAAATACCAGTGCAAAAAAAAATATGTTTTTCTGTATATTAACTATTTGTCTGTCTTGCTATGTCAGTGGAATGCATCTGAAAAATGCTGTAAGCATACATAAAGGAGTGAAAGATCTGTTCCTCCTTCATTTCTCAGTCTGATAGATTATCTTATGGGAAAGATGACTATGAGAAATGACTGTTATGTAAACAATAGGAAACTTGATTTTTACTAATTTTTATGACTATAAATCCATAGTTGTCATCAAAAGAAAGAAAAAGTTCAATATGATCTAGAAAAAGTGGTAAGTGATAGCTGAAGTTCTAAGTTCCAAGGGATAGAAATCAGTGTTGAGTTTAGATAAGCAAAATCTATGAAGTATCTAGTGATAAAATATGTAAGTGCTTTTTTTTCAAATGAGGAAAATATGTAAAAAATATTTTTAAGAGATATCAATAGGGAGAAAGTGATTAAAACTTTTTAGATGAAATTTTTATCATTCATAAATTAATCAATAAATGTAATATAAGTCCAATAAACATCCCAGAAAGGTTTTTTATTTGTTTCTGAATTTGACAAATCTAAAATTCATATGAAAGAACAAATAAATGTTAGAGAATAATAAGTCAAGATATGTAGAAATTTTCCTTATCAGCAAATGATCTAGAATATGAGCCTCGTGTATTAGTGGTAAGAATAAATAAGTAGAATATACTAGAATAGAGATCGCAAACAAAAATCAATATATAAAAAGTTGTTATGTGATAAGTGAACTTAGAAATGTAGAAAGAGAGGTTTAACTATCACTGTAGAAAGCCACAGGAGAACATCATTCCTGCTCTAACAAACACAAGTTGGACAATTTTGAAAGCATAACCTTTTCTTGAGTACAACAGAGGGTTAATACCGCACATCAACTAGGTGAAACAAATTCAAATTGGTGATGACTCCGTGTGATGGAGATGGATATCACATCTTCTCTTTTGATAGAAAATGGGAAGAATATAGGAGGAAGAGGCAGTGACTGAGAAACTGGGTAAGAAGAAATTAGCTACAATCTTTAAAACTTCATAAAGGCTAAGTGTTAGCTAGCATTACAACTTAAAATCCCTGAGATCCTGAAAACACATACTCAACAACAAGCTGTGCTCCACAGGACTCAGCTGGGTACTTAATTGAAGACTGAGAATGAGACAGGAGACTTGAAAGGGATCTTCTTCAGAGAGAATCAAGCACTACCCAGACCCTCCTCAAATGTGAAACAAAAACCTTACTATCCATGGAGAGTCAGGAAACCCTCATGCTCTGCAAACATAGGCAAAGATGTATTGCCTTTTGGCAAGAATTGCCAATCTCCTAAAGGCAAGGAGACCCTCTCCTGACCCTGGTCCCAGGCAAAAGCAACTGCCACTGGGGGAAGAGTTCAACAGAAGTGGTCTGTCCATGAGAGAAGAAAGCAAACCTCCATTTGTCAGGAACTTGCACTGACACAAACTAGATATCTGGTCCTATCCAGGATCAATCATTGAGAAAATCTCTAACCTTACTATGTTAAAGACTGGCCAGGACACTAAAAAAGCCCCAGTGCTAAGGCTTAGGGACTGAGCATCTGCCTAAGATGGAGGCTAAACTAGAAGAGCAGAGAACCCATCTCTGACCACATTTTAATCCTAAAACAGAATATTAACAACAGAAGTCGATCACTAAGAAAGTGAAAAATAAACGACAACCAGAATCTTTGAACTAGACGTGGAACAAGAGACTGGTTCCAAACAGGGAAAGGACTATGTCAAGACTGCATGTCATCATCCTGCTTATTTAACTTCCAACATAAAACTCAACATTCAGAAAACTAAGATCATGACATCTGGTTCCATCACTTCATGGCAAATAGATGGGGAAACAATGGAAACAGTGACAGATTTTAGTTTTGGGAGGCTACAAAATCACTGCAGATGGTGACTGTAGCCATGAAATTAAAAGATGTTTGTTCNAAACTAAGATCATGACATCTGGTTCCATCACTTCATGGCAAATAGATGGGGAAACAATGGAAACAGTGACAGATTTTAGTTTTGGGAGGCTACAAAATCACTGCAGATGGTGACTGTAGCCATGAAATTAAAAGATGTTTGTTCCTTGGAAGAAATGCTATGACCAACCTAGACAGCATATTAAAAAGCAGAGACGTTACTTTGCTGACAAAAGTCCATCTAGTCAAGGCTATAATTTTTCCAGTATTCATGTATGGATGTGAGTTGGACTATAAAGAAACTTTTGCACCGAAGAATTGATGTTTTTGAACTGGTTTGGAGAAGACTCTTGAGAGTCCCTTGGACTGCACGGAGATCCAACCAGCCTATCCTGAAGGAAATCAGTCCTGAATATTCATTGGAAGGACTGATGTTGAAGTTGAAACTCCAATACTTTGACTAAATGATGCAAAGTATTGATTCATTTAAAAAGACCCTGATGCTGGGAAAGATTGAAGATGGGAGGAGAAGGGGATGACAGAAGAATAG
Source organism: Neotragus pygmaeus (assembly GCA_006410875.1). Classification (NCBI taxonomy): domain Eukaryota; kingdom Metazoa; phylum Chordata; class Mammalia; order Artiodactyla; family Bovidae; genus Neotragus; species Neotragus pygmaeus. The sequence continues at coordinate 667,611 of SJYV01017721.1, forward strand.
ATGGTTGGATGGCACCATCGACTCAATGGACACGAGTTTGAGTAAGCTCCAGGAATTGATGATGGACAGGGAAGCCTGTGGTGCTGCAGTTCATGGGATCACAGAAGTCAGGCATGACTGAGTGACTGAACTGAACTGAATAGGAATGTAAGACCCACATTTATTGGAGCTGTAACCTAGAAAAAAACTCTGAAAAATCCAGGACCATCAGTAAGATCAGGATTACAACAGTCTGCTATGTGTTAAAAATCTGTGCTGAATTGAAGATAACTATAGATCCAACAAAACCCCAAATACACAATGAACACTGTTTAGATTGACTCAAAGATGTATCATAATAGCAAAAACAAAAAAGAAAGTTAAAGTCACTCAGCTGTGTCCAACTCTTTGCAACCCCATGGACTATACAGTCCATGGAATTCTCCAGGGCAGAATACTGGAGTGGTTAGCCTTTCCCTTCTCCAGATCTTTCCAACCCAGGGATTGAACCCAGGTGTCCCACGTTGAAGGTGGATTCTTTCCCAGCTGAGTTGCAAGGTAAGCCCAAACAAAAAAGAGTTATGCCCTTCATGTAAATACTATTTACCCTGGTATCTAACTTCTTCTACACAGTTATCTGTGCGTGCAAAACCAGAGAAAGCCCCCCCACACAAAAAAAAAAGCAACTCAATTGTCAGGGATAAATCTATCAATAGGGCCACACCATGAGGTCCCCAGATATTGAAACTATCTAAATAAGTACATTCAAATAGTAGCATAAATTGAGCATTGAAACTAAATTTTAAATGCAGAGAAAAAAGAAACACTGGACCCAAGAAATATAAAAATGCTAACATACTTCTTATAGGAAACATGTAAGCCAAAATATAATAGTAGAAAATATTGACAAATAAAATGGTCACCCACTCCAGTAGTCTTGCCTGGAGAATCCCACACACGAAGCCTGGTGGGCTACAGTCCATGGGGTCACTGAGTCAGACACAACTGAGCAACTAACACTTTCACTTTTCACACAGTAACAAATGTATAAAATGGGAAATAAATGTTTAATTGTTTCCCAATAAATAAAGAAACAAAGAAAAAGAACCAAGAAAAAAATGGAAAAAATACAGAAGAGAAAGATGATATGCTGAAATCCAACTACACCAAAAAATTTATTAAAACTAAGTAGTGAAAAAAATGCAACATACATTTTGCAGGTTTGGTTCCAGACCAATGAAATAAAGTGAGTATCACAACATATCAAGTCACAAAAAATTTTTGGTTATCCAGTTTATATAATAGTTATGTTTACATTATAGTCTATTAACTGAGCAATAGTTTTATATCTACAAAATGCACATACTTTAATTTAAAATGCTTTATTGCATAAAAATGTTCACCTGAGCCTTCAGTATTTCACACTATTTTTGCAATAGCAATATCAAAACTCATTGATCACAGATGACCATAATAAATATAATAGTATTGGAAAAGTTTGATATATAGAGAGAATTACCAAAATGTGACAGAGATTCAGGAAATGACCATATGCTTTTGGGAAAATGACATCAGTAGACTTATTCAAAGCAGAATTATCACAAACTTTCAATATGTAAAAAACCATAACATCTGCCAGGTACAATAAAATGAAACACAATAAAACTAGATATGTGTGTATATACCACTTAAAAGAAATCTGTTTTAAATGTAAAGACAGAAAGGTCAAAATGAAAGAATAGAAATAGACATAGCATATAAAACACTAAGAATAAGATAAGATATTTAGCTATCATGTGATTACTTACCCCAGAGAATTTAGTATCATGTGATACCTTAGCCCAGAGAATTTTTACCAGAAATAGAAATCTCAAAAAGTTTGCACAGGATAAATCTGTAAAAGATATAACAAACACAAATTTTATGCAATGAACAAAGATTTACAATATATAAGCCAAAATTGATATAACTTAGAGAGACGTTGTGGGGTGGGAGGTGGGAGGGGGATTCAGGATTGGGAGCTTGTGTACACCTGTGGTGGNGTTAGTGTCTGCTTATGACCATAATAATAAGGAAGTCAGCAAATAGGTGGTTTAGGGAAGCCTGGTGATGTGGCATTTGAGACGCAGACAAATCACCAAGGTGGAGAAGTCCTACAGTCACGGGGAAAGTAACTTGGAAATTCAATGGCACATTTGCTGACTCCATACTCATATATCCCAAGTAGTGTTCTGGATTCTATACAGAAATGAAAATGAAGGCACACTTTGGATAGAACCTTGCAGAATGAATAAATTTTAAGAGGAGGCAAAACCATACATGAGACAGTTGTGGAAATGAGAGAAAGATAGTCAAATTGTGTAGTGTGCCTTGAAAGCCCTAGTAGCAGAAATCAATTGTGCCAAATTCTGTAACAGCCAAAGACACATGGGAATTTAGATAAGGCCAGAGGCCAAGAAAGAAAAGTCATACATTTAACCACTTTGTAATGAATTAAGAAATGCTTTCTCCAAGCAAACACTTATCAATATAGTATATAAAACACAGTGCTTTAAACACACACTAAAAAAACCCAACTTTTAAATATCATTATATTTAAATAATATAAATATATTGACTTGTTCATTAAATAATGAGCTTGCTTATTAAAGCAGTCAAAGAAAATTCCCTCCTTCTCATGGCATCCGGTCCCATCACTTCATGGGAAATAGATGGAGAAACCGTGGAAACAGTGTCAGACTTTTATTTTTGGGGGCTCCAAAATCTNTTGTGGGGTGGGAGGTGGGAGGGGGATTCAGGATTGGGAGCTTGTGTACACCTGTGGTGGATTCATATTAATGTATGGCAAAGCCAATAGAGTATTGTAAAGTAAAATTTAAAAAAATTTAAAAAAAAAAGAGTAAGAGAAATCCATAATTATATTTGGATACTTTATCATTCTACATTTAGTAACTTACACAAAAAAATGCAAAATGTCTGAAAGATATAGAATACTTGAACCCTGCCAACTAGATGTACATAATAGATATCAAGAAAACTGTCAAATGACAAGTTTATTTAGCCATTATTGTGGATGTTTGTGCTCTCAGTAACACTGCCATCCTTGCACATCTTTTGACATAAACCTATATGTTCATATATAATTTTAGATGAATTGCCAAGATCAGCTGATGTGCATAATTCAATGGTAAAATACATGGCCAGATAGCACAGAAACAAACTCTCATTTTCATTTTATTCACTTCATCTATCCTAGGCATTATTACAACTTTTCCTGCTTCATTACCCAATTTCTCATCTTCTCTTTCTTGAGTGTACGACTATTTTCCCAAGCAATTCTGCAATACAGCCCAGGAAGGTATACAAAATGTGCATTTGTGAAAAATGCATTGTTTTTTGCTCAATGTTCCTGACTAATAAGTTTAATAAACCACAGATGAGATTAAATGCATTGATGAAAAATGTGTGGGCTCTGATTAACCTGACTTTTAACTGCTTGGTACATTCACTCTAGCTTGCCAAGGTCTAATTGCGCTATGTTTCACTTCAGTTCAGTTCAGTCGCTCAGTCGTGTCCGACTCTTTGCGATCCCATGAATCACAGCACGCCAGGCCTCCCTGTCCATCACCAACTCCCGGAGTTCACTCAGACTCACGTTCATCGAGTCAGTGATGCCATCCAGCCATCTCATCCTGTCATCCCCTTCTCCTTCTGCCCCCAATCCCTCTCAGCATCAAAGTCTTTTCCAATGAGTCAACTCTTCTAATGAGGTGGCCAAAGTACTGGAGTTTCAGCGTTAGCATCATTCCCTCCAAAGAAATCCCAGGGCTGATCTCCTTCAGAGTGGACTGGTTGGATCTCCTTGCAGTCCAAGGGACTCTCAAGAGTCTTCTCCAACACCACAGTTCAAAAGCATCAATTCTTTGGCGCTCAGCCTTCACAGTCCAACTCTCACATCCATACATGACGACTGGAAAAATCATAGCCTTGGCTAGACGGACCTTAGTCGGCAAAGTAATGTCTCTGCTTCTGAATATGCTATCTAGGTTGGTCATAACTTTTCTTCAAAGGAGTAAGTGTCTTTTAGTTTCATGGTTACAGTCACCATCTGCAGTGATTTTGGAGCCCCCAAAATAAAGTCTGATACTGTTCCCCATCTATTTCCCATGAAGTGATGGGACCAGAAGCCATGATCTTCGTTTTCTGAATGTTTAGGCACATTATTATTATGCCTGATTCTACAGTCCTCTGATCAAAACTGGCACATGATGTAGACATATTTTACAGTTCTCAGGTTTATACTGTTTGAAGAATATTGAAAAACAGGACCAGGAAAGAACATCCCTGTTGGAGATACCATATTAGTAGGGGAATGTTACAGTGGAATTCTCTTCTATGGTCTTTTTGTCATGACTCTATGTTGTACTGTATAGATTTTGATTTAGATACATACATAAGTTGTTTAATAATTTTTGCAATATTACCAATGCAACTTTCAGTTCAGAGACATCCCACAAAAATAAAATTATTACCTTCTTTTATTAAAGTAATAAGAAACTAAACTATAGCCTTCAAAGCTAAATGCTGAATCAATTGCCACATTAGATATTAACACCTAACATTGAGAGACTGGATACTTTGGTGAACTGAGTTACCAACAGATGAAGAAAAATACTGGACTGTGACAAAATAAAAAATATTAGGCCTCAAAAATATATGGCTTTCTAGGTAAGAATGGAACCAAAATATGGTTTGTCTTGAGAGTAAACCAAAATAAAGCTTTTGTATTTCTAGGATGGCCTCTTCTATAATATCATTAGCTATATGGTAACTCTATTAATTTTTTTAAAACAAAATATACTCAGTAAAAAGATTTCCCATAATCTCTCATTGCAATCAAAACAAAATTTAATTTAAAAAAAAGCCATTAATAGTGAAAAATAAATAGATTTTCTATCCAAAAGTGAGACCTAAATGAAGTCAGTGTGATTATATATGAAAATTCCTTTCTAGGTCATGGACTGTCACAAGGTGATATGTACTTTAATATATTATTTTGAGTAAAATTCAATGTGAACATGCTCTTCCTTGTTAATAAATATTAAATATTACTGAACTATAATTTGCTAGAACTATGGATGGAGGTTAGTGACATTGTACAGGAGGCAGAGATTAAGACCATCCCCAAGAAAAAGAAATGCAAAAAAGCAAAATAGCTGTCTGAGGAGGCTTTACAAATAGCTGAGAAAAGAAGAGAAGCAAAAAGCAAAGGAGAAAAGAAAGATATACCCATTTGAATGCAGAGTTCCAAAGAATAGCAAGGAGAGATAAGGAAGCCTTCCTCAGCGATCAATGCAAAGAATTGGAGGAAAATGATAGAACGGAAAAGACCAGAGATCTTGTCAAGAAAATTAGAGATACCAAGCGAATAATTCATGCAAAGATGGGCTCAATAAAGAACAGAAATTGTATGGACCTACAGAAGCAGAAGATATTAAGAAGAGCTGGAAAAAGTACACAGAACTGTACAAAAAAAGATCTTCTTGATACAGATAATCACGATGATGTGAGACTTTACCTAGAGGCAGACATCCTGGAATGTGAAGTCAAGTGGGCCTTAGGAAGCATTGCTACAAACAAAGCTAGTGGAGCTAATGGAATTCCAGAGAACTTTTTCAAATCCTGAAAGATAATGCTGTGAAAGTGCTGCACTCAATATGCCAGCAAATTTGGACAAATCAGCAGTGGCCACAGGACTGGAAAAGGTCAATTTTCATTCTAATCCCAAAGAAAGGCAATGCCAAAGAATGCTCAAACTACCACACAATTGCACTCGTCTCACATGCTAGTAAAGTAATGCTCAAAATTCTCCAAGCCAGGCTTTAGCAATACATGAACCATGAACTTCCAGAAGTCCAAGCTGGTTTTAGAAAAGGCAGAGGAACCAGAGATCAAATCTCCAACATCCCTGCCGGATCATGGGAAAAGCAAGAGAGTTCCAGAAAAACATTTATTTCTTCTTTATTGACTATGCCAAAACTTTTGACTATGTGGATCATAATAAACTATGGAAAATTCTGAAATAGATGGGAATACAAGACCACCTGACCTTCTTCTTGAGAAACTTGTATGCACATCAGAGAGAATAGTTAGAACTGGACATGGATTAAAAGACTGGCTTCAAATAGGAAAAGGAGCACGTCAAGGCTGTATATTGTCACCCTGCTTATTTAACTTATATCCAGAGTACATCATGAGAAACACTTGGCTTGAGGAAGCACAAGCTGGAATCAAGATTGCAGGGAGAAATATCAATAACCTCAGATGTGCAGATGGCACCACCTTTATTGCAGAAAGTGAAGAGGAACTAAAGAGCCTCTTCATGAATGTGAAAGAGGGGAGTGAAAATTTTGGTTTAAGGCTCAACATTTAAAAAACTAAGATCATGGCATCTGGTCCCATCACTTCATGGCAAATAGATGTGGAAACAATGGAATCAGTGGCTGACTTTATTTTTAGGGGCTCCAAAATCACTTCAGATGGTGATTGCAGCCATGAAATTAAAAGACAATTGCTCCTTGGAAGGTAACCTATGACCAACCTAGATAGCATATTAAAAAAACAGAGACATTACTTTGTCAACAAAGCTCCATCTAGTCAAGTCTATGGTTTCTCAAGCAGTCATGTATGGATGTGAGAGTTGGACTATAAAGAAAGCTGAGAACCAAAGAATTGATGCTTTTGAACTGTGGTGCTGGGGAAGACTCTTGAGAGTCCCTTGGAATGCATGGAGTCCCAACCAGACCATTCTAAAGGAGATCAGTCCTGGGTGTTCATTGGTAGGACTGATGTTGAAGTTGCAACTCCACTACTTTGGCCACCTCAAGGGAAGAGTTGACTCGTTTGAAAAGACCCTGATGCTTGGAAAGATTGAGGACAGGAGGAGAAGGGGATGACAGAGGATGAGATGGTTGGATGGCATCAGTGATTCAATGGACATGGGTGTGCATGGACTCAAGCAGTTGATGATGGACAGGGAGGCCTGGTGTGCTGTGGTTCATGGGATTACAAAGAGGTGGACACGACTGAGTGACTGAACTTTAGCTTGATCTTGAATGCTATTTAACAGATAATTATCTGGGATTGTCTTGTCAAATACAAGACACAGCACACAGTCTAATGAGAAAAGTATAGCATATCCTATCAAAATCTATATAATATTACTATATAACAAAAACTCAAAGTCACAAGGATATTAACACATTCTAGAAATAACTCTTCTGTCCCAGTAGCCAAGTTACAACTAATCTCAAGAGTAAACACTTGTACATTTGCATGAAATTTCTGCTAAGTTCATTTTACGGTAAAATAAATGTAAATAGGAGCACATAAATGAAATGTGTTTTATAACCTATGATGATGTGATGTTCTAAAAGCCAGACACTCTCCAGAGTGCTTAATATATGAAGTTCATAACACAACAAACTTGAATTCAAGTCCAGTTACCATTTGTCATAACTTTAGACAAGTTACAAAACTTTTTGAATGCACTTCATCATCTGGAATAAAGAATAATACATAATTCAAATACACCCTTGGCAACTAAGTGCCAGACTGAATAGTTTTCAAGCAACTATCCCACAGAGAAAAACTAGAAATGTTCAAGTACACAGAGACACATACACTAACATGTGCTCCAGGTACTGAAGAGATGTTGTTGAGACCACAGTCTGATCCACAAGAAGACAAAATCCCAGAGAAACAAACAGGGCTTTGGGTGCTGCTTTTACCTAAAGAAATCTGCCCTTTCAAAACCATAGGTGAAAACCTAGAGAATCGAGTATAAGCTTTGATAAAGTCACAGGATTACAGAGATGAATGTTTGGAGCTCAAGGATCAGAGATGATTTGAGGCCTTAACAGTCCACCAGACTTTGAGTTGGCATCCTAAAAGGTTTCACAGTAGTAACAACAATAAATTGGAAATAATATAATTCCATAAGGGGCTATAGGCAAGACTTAGATCTAACCATCTCAATCTGTTCAAATTAAAGTAATTGGGGAATTCTGATAGTTCTAGTTATGCCACTTTCAAAGGAATAAGAGTAAATTTTCTCTCATGAAGAAACTATCAGTTCAGTTCCAATTCAAGTTGGTGAGAAAATAAGCTCTTAAATTCACCTCCTTTCATGGACACACCAAAACTACAGCTACATTCATAATAATTCACATTGAATTACATCTTGGGCATAAAATGGGGGAAAAAAAACAACAACACCTAGATCAAAATAGGTAGGAGATGCTGAGACACCATTCCATCATAAACCCTACCTCTAGACAGTGACATACAATCGAGTCTATGCTTCTAATTAAGGAGTAAAGAACACCTATATTTAGTGCCTCAATTTTTAAAACTTCTACCCAACACAGATTCAAAAGACATCTGGTTCTGAAAGCCAATGGAACTTGAGTCCCCAAGACCCACAATAATATATAAAAGAAGCAACTTGTTTAACTTAATGGGCTTAACAGCTCCTGAGCAATCACCAATACCTGTACTCCAAGGCTTGGCACAGAGGCAGCAGGCCAAAACACTCAGAGGCCTACTTGCGTAATTTAAAAAGCAATAACCTGAAAGTCAGTTTTCTTATTTAATTCAAATTTATCAGCAGATTGCAATAGTCTCCAGAGACTGGAGAGTCTGGCAGGCCATCTTTGTGCTCTCTGTCTGACCCATGCCTGGCTGCTATTTTCCAGAAAAGAAAAAAGAAACACCTTAATCACACATCTGATGCCTTAGCTTTTATGTCTATCACCAAGTGGAAATACTCCTTGATAACCTAGCTTTGGAGGCCAGCAGGGCTTGTATTCTCTAAGTCAATGGGACTGAAACAAACAAAGAAATAGTTTTTAGCTGCACCACTCCCCGCCTTCAATCACAGCAGAGAAGACAAAGATGCTCATCGCAGTCTTCCCCTGAAAGATGTCTATTACCATACTTTAGAAGCTGATTCTTGAGGGTCAAGCTACCAACCAGCCTGCATCAAGGTAGTGACTGAGATCTTCCCCTTTAGGACACTAACAGGTCTTGTCATACCCTCAATAATAGGGAATCACTTTAATAACAAAGAAGACAATTTAGATAATCACAAAGGTTTGAGAAGCAACAAGGAGTTCAGGTCTTCTGAATGATAAGGTTTATTTTTTTACATTGGAAGGACTGATGCTGAAGCTGAAACTCCAATAGTTTGGCCACCTGATGTGAAGAACCAACTTATTGGAAAAGACCCTGATGCTGGGAAAGATTGAAGGCAGGAGAAGAAGGGGATGACAGAGGATGGGATGGTTGGATGGCATCACCGACTCTATGAACATGAGTTNGCCACCTGATGTGAAGAACCAACTTATTGGAAAAGACCCTGATGCTGGGAAAGATTGAAGGCAGGAGAAGAAGGGGATGACAGAGGATGGGATGGTTGGATGGCATCACCGACTCTATGAACATGAGTTTGAGCTGGCATGCTGCAGTCCATGGGGTCCCAAAGAGTCAGATACAACTGAGAAACTGAACTGAACTGATCTCTTACATAAGATCACTCCTTCTCTCCTACACAAGACTACTTCTTTCACCTTGGAAGAGGTAGATGTTTTATCTAATGCATAGAATCAAAATGGAGAAATCAAGGGAAGACAGAGGAATAGGATTCAAGCAAAAGAACAGGACAAAACTTCTGAAAAAAAGATTTAATGAAATGGAGATAAATGATTTATCTGATAAAGGATTTAAAATTATGATCATAGAGATTAACTGACATCAGGGAATAACACAAGAACAAAATGAGAATTTCAACAAAGAGATGGAAAATATAAAAAAGTACCTAAATCACAGAGCTGAGGATAAAATAATAGAACAAAGGGGAGTCTGGCAGCAGACTAAGTGAAGCAGAAGAAAGAATCAGCAAACTCAAAGACAAGGAAGTAGACTTCATTAAATCTATTAAAAAAGAAAAAGAATGAAAAAAATAAGCTGGCTTGAGGGACTTATGGGACACAAACAAGTAGACTGATATTCACATTACAAAGGTCTGGGGATGGGAGGCAGGAGGAAGAGGTAGAAAGATTTTTTTTAAGAAATGATGACTGAATGTTTCCCTAACTTGGGGAAAAAAACACAGACATTAAAATACAGAAAGCCGCCATGTTCCAAATAAGATGAACCCAAACAGACTCACATTGTCACATACTATAGTTCACTCTCAAACATGGGTTTAAATGACAGAACAGTTATACGCAGGTATTTTCCCTCAATAAAAACATAGTAAAGTAGTACACGTTCTTCAGTTTGTTGAATCTGTGATGTAAAACCTCATATACATGGCAAACTATAGAGTTAGACACAGATTTTCAACTGTGCAGGGGATCAACACCCTAACTCCCATGTTGTCAAAGGTTCAGCTATATAATTAAATTGTCAAAAATAAAACACAAGGAGAGAATCTTAAAAGCATAAATAGAAAAGATTATATACAAGAGAACCCCAATAATTTATGTGGTACAACAGCAACAACCAAAAAAATCCCCAATAGCCAAAGCAATCCTGAATATTCATTGCAGGGACTATTTTTGAAGCTGAAGCACCAATAATTTGGCCACTTGATGCATAGAGCCAACTCATTAGAAAACACCCTGATGCTGGGGAAAGATTTAAGACAAGGGGAGAAGGGGACAGCAGAGGATAAAATGGTTGGATATGGTTTCCCTTGTATGTTACTTGTTGCTTTTCCCTTGCTGCTTTTAATATTTAATATTATTTCTTTGTGTTTTGTCTTTGTTAGTTTGATTAGTATGTGGCTGGGCATGTTTCTCCTTGCGTTTATCCTGTGTCCTCTCTGTGCCTCTTAGACTTGGTTGACTATTTCCTTTTCCATGTTGAGGAAAATTTCAACTATAATCTTTTCAAAAATTTTCTCATACCTTTTCTTTTTCTCTTCTTCTTCTGGAACCCCTATAATTCGAGTGATGGTGCATTTGATATTGTCCCAGAGGTCTCTGAGACTATTCTCAGTTCTTTTCATTCTTTTTACTTTATTTTGCTCTTCAGAGGTTATTTCTAACACTTTATCTTCCAGCTCACTAATTCGTTACTCTATTTCAGTATTTCAAATATTCTCCTATTGATTCCTTCTAGAGCATTTTTAATTTCAGGAATTGTGTTGTTTGTCTCTGTATGTTTATTCTTTAATTCTTAAAGGTTTTTGTCAGNAACACTTTATCTTCCAGCTCACTAATTCGTTACTCTATTTCAGTATTTCAAATATTCTCCTATTGATTCCTTCTAGAGCATTTTTAATTTCAGGAATTGTGTTGTTTGTCTCTGTATGTTTATTCTTTAATTCTTAAAGGTTTTTGTCAGTTGATCCTTGCATTGTCTCCATTCTGTTTACAAGGTTTTCTTTTTTTTTTTTTTTAATCATCTTTACTATCATTATTCTGAATTCTTTTCCAGGTAGTTTCCCTATTTCTCTTCATTTATGTGGACTTCTATGTTTCTAGCTTGTTCTTTCCTTTGTGTAGTATTTCTCTGACTTTTCGTTATTATTATTTTTTTTAACTTACTGGGTTTGAGATCTCCTTTTCCCAGCTTCAAGGTTGAATTCTTTCTTCCTTTTGGTTTCTGCCCTCCTAAGGTTCTTCCAGTGGCTTGTGTAAGCTTTGTATAGCAGGAGATTTGTGCTGAGTATTTCTTTTCTTTGTTTGTTTGTTTGTTTGTTTGTTTTTCCCCCTCTGCTGGGCAAGGCTGAGAGAGGAGGTAATCCTGCCTGCTGATGATTGGATTTGTACTTTTGTTTTGTTTGTTGTTCAAATGAGGTGTCCTGCACAGGGTGCAACTAGTGGTTGGGTGATGCTGGGTCTTGTATTCAAGTGGTTTCCTTTGTGTGAGTTCTCACTATTTGATACTCCCTAGGGTTAAGTCTCAAAATAAACTGTGGAAATTCTGAAAGAGATGGGAATACGAGACCACCTGACTTGCCTCTTGAGAAATCTGCATGCAGATCAGGAAGCAACAATTAGAACTGGACATGGAACAACAGACTGGTTCCAAGTAGGAAAAGGAGTGCGTCAAGGCTGTATATTGTCACCCTGCTTATTTAACTTCTATGCAGAGTACATCATGAGAAACTCTAGACTGGAAGAAACACAAGTTGGAATCAAGATTGCCGGGAGAAATATCAATAACCTCAAATATGCAGATGACACCACCCTTATGGCAGAAAGTGAAGAGGAACTAAAAAGCCTCTTGATGAAAGTAAAAGAGGAGAGTGAAAAAGTTGGCTTAAAGCTCAACATTCAGAAAACGAAGATCATGGCATCCAGCTCCATCACTTCATGGGAAATAGATGGGGAAACAGTGGAAACTGTGTCAGACTTTATTTTGGGGGCTCAAAAATCACTGTAGATGGTGACTGTAGCCATCAAATTAAAAGACGCTTACTCCTTGGAAGAAAAGTTATGACCAACCTAGATAGCNAAAGTTATGAGCAGCCTAGATAGCATATTCAAAAGCAGAGACATCACTTTGCCAACTAAGGTCCGTCTAGTCAAGGCTATGGTTTTTCCTGTGGTCATGTATGGATGTGAGAGTTGGACTGTGAAGAAGGCTGAGTGCCAAAGAATTGATGCTTTTGAACTGTGGTGTTGGAGAAGACTTTTGAGAGTCCCTTGGACTGCAAGGAGATCCAACCAGTCCACTCTGAAAGAGATCAGCCCTGGGATTTCTTTGGAAGGAATGATGCTAAAGCTGGAACTCCAGTACTTTGGCCACTTCATGCGAAGAGTTGACTCATTGGAAAAGACTCTGATGCTGGGAGGGATTGGGGGCAGGAGGAGAAGGGGCGACAGAGGATGAGATGGCTGGATGGCGATGGATGCGAGTCTGGGTGAACTCCGGGAGTCGGTGATGGACAGGGAGGCTTGGCATGCTGTGCTTCATGGGGTCGGAGAGAGTCAGATACGACTGAGCAACTGAACTGAACTGAATTGAACTGGAGGGTTAGCTCTCAATTAGTCTAGGGTCTTGGAGGCAGTACTCCCACTCCAAAGGCTCAGGGCTTGATCTCTTCATCTAGGACTGATGAGATGAAAATGACCTCTTTGTTTTTCAGACTTCCTGTTACAGTTATTTCCAAAATCTGGTCGACTACACCTTCAGTTTCTCTGCATCCAGAGTGCTCAGGAGCCATGGTTCTGTTCCCAACTCCATTCTCCCTCTATAATAAGATAATATATCCATGACTATTGTGATATCAATTGCCAAGGCTTTCCGTGGAAACATTAATTCCTTCCACCATCTTAAACCATGGGCTTGATAAGTGCAATATGTTGTGGCTAATAGTATGTAAGTAAATACACTTTGCTTTATCTCAGTAGAAGCATTAAATAAAACTGTATAGTTAGGCTCCACTTTTCTTGCTCCTATCTTTCAATATGAAAGCATTTCCTTAAAAAATGGTTATTACTTCCATCAATCTTGAAAAAAGTATCATGGAACTGAGTCTAGTTCAACAGAACCCAGTTAAGCATAATGAAACGCTTTGGCCTGCCATGCTGGTGACCCACAGTACCTCACATAATGTAACCAAGTGAGCAGCAAATGATTCTGTTGCATGCCAAGCAGATTAAACAGTTATTTAGTTGTATAAACAGCTGACTATTCTACATTATCTAAATAACAACCTGAAAACTAATTTGGAGACATAACTACTGAAGTACAAACCCTATCCTCTCCTTGAGTTCAAAAATTTTAATAGTTTTTTTTTTCTTTTTTAAAGACTTTATTAGAGAATAGTTGATTTATAACAGTTTGTTGTGTTGGTTTCAGGTGTACAGCAAAGTGAATCAGTTACATGTGTGTGTATGTGTGTATTCTCAGTCCATCAGTTGTGTCTGACTTTTTGTGACCCTATGGACTGTAGTCTACAAGGCTCCTCTGTCCAAGGAATTTTCCAGGAAAGAATACTGGAGTGGACTGTTATTTCCAACTTGGGATCTTCTCCACTGAAGTATTAAAGCTACTTTCTTTGGGTCTCCTGCAGGCAGATTCTTTCCACTGTGACACTTGGAAAGCCTGTTATATATATACACATATCCATTATCTTTTAGATTCTTTTTCCTATATAGGCACTTACAGACTAATGAGTTGAGTTTCTGGTGCTATATAGCAAGTCTTTTTTAGTTATTAAAAATATTTCTTATATATTGTAAATGCCCTTTTAGATTTCGCTTGAGCTACCTAAAAGAAACATTTTGACATTATACAATCTTATTATTACTTTATATTTCTGAAGTTCTTTTGGAATTTTATGTTGAATACTGGTGTCTGGCTAAGACATTACTTTGCCAACAAAGATCTGTCTAGTCAAGGCTATGGTTTTTCCAGTGGTCATGTATGGACATGAAATTTTGACTGTGAAGAAAGCTGAGTGCCGAAGAATTGATGCTTTTGAACTGTTTTTGGAGAAGACTCTTGAGAGTCCCTTGGACTGCAAGGAGATCCAACCAGTCCATTCTGAAGGAGATTAGTCCTGGGATTTCTTTGGAGGGAATTGCGGGGGGCGCTCCACAGAAAGAGAGAGGCAGTGGAACTTCCCTCAGCAAAGCTGAGGGGTCCTGAGGAAAGGTGAGTCTGCTGTCCACCAACGCAGCCTCTCGGCCAGCGAGAGACAATCAGACGCGACAGGGGTTCTGTCTGAGCAGTTCCGCTTTATTGTTGCAAGTTCCCAGCTTATATAGACAAGCAGGGGTTTTTAGGAGGGACTTTCCATAGTTGCACCAATCACGTTAAAGGTCAAATTGTCATGTGCCTTCTTTATAACAGGAGTCTATGGTGATCACGCGCAGTTTACGTGCACGGAAATCAACAGAGCCAATCAAACACTTTGACAGACGACATGAACCACGCCCCCATCTCTTCCGCTAGGTGCCATCTTAGTTTCCAAACACAAAGCTAGCCCCTTTCTTTTTAAGGTTTCCCATTTAGGACCCCACATCTCCCCCTTTTTTGTTTTATTTAAGCACTTGAGACATTTGTATTGATTTTCTGTAGAGCAAGGCGTAAAGCTGTAGGCGGCCAACCTCCAGCCTCACCAGCCCCTCTCGCAGCTGTCCCTGTCTTAGGTTGCCCTCCTCTGAGGGTCTTACCCGTCATTGGCTAACCAGCCACCTCTTGAGGGCTAGGCAGAATCTCTCTAGATGATGGGCATCTAGAACTTTTATTTATCTGTCTCGGTTAATCTCTTGAAGTGCTAAATTAATCCAGGGATTTTGTGGGTGCCCAATTGGGTCTCCTCTTACATGACCTGGGCAAGCATAACGTTTTGCTGTAAATGCCTATTGTGAGCTGTTAGATTTTACCTTTAACAGTACAACAAGCAGAACAACAAAAACAAGCAAAATAGAAGGCATTTTTAAACCAGATAAATGAACTTTGTATCCAGTCCCATAGATCCATTGCTCCCTTTTTCATGTTAAGAGTCTCATTTAACACTGGAAAAGCTGTCAGACAAAAGCTAGGGTATCTCACATCGCAGTCTATGCATGCCAGAACACTCAATGTTTCAATTGCTCTGGCGTGGAGATCAAGCTGTTGTTGGAGTCCCGTTATGGCAGATCTCAGGTGTTCGAACTAGTGTAAGCTGATTTGAAATCCTTGAGCAGAGGCAGTAGATGTTGTTTACAACCTAGATGGTCTGAGCTTGTTGAACTCCCAGCACGGATGCTGACACTGTTGTACCGCTAAACCCAGGCTTCAAAGCTTCTAAAAACTTTTGCACAGCTGTGGCAATGACGTCAGCAAGGAGAGGATAGGTAATCCGAGGATCACCAGGGGCAGTGTCCACCAGGGTTGCCTCATCGATGATCTGAAAGGGAAGAAAAGATCGCCTCAGGAACCTTTTGTTCTTGGGCTCAATGTGTGAATGTCTCTTTAATCTGTGTCAGGTTTTGAGATTTGACCTCTCTTGTGGTGTAAATTTAAGATTCCTTGCTGGCACCCATATAGGGCTGGGGTCCCCAATGGGGAATATGCATCCGAATCCTCTCCCCATTATAAGGAGTGGATCAGGCCCCTTCCACTGACCAGTGATGGTGTCTTTCCATCTCACTTGTATTTCAGGTTTTATTTCTTGGTTAGACCAGTGTTTTTGAAAACATGGTATCGGTTCATTTTTTGAAAAATTTAAAATGTTTAGAGTAAAGATTGCCATTCCGAGTTGCTGGTGAGGGCTTATTCCCCTTTTTTGTTTTTGTAATTGAGCCTTTAAATTTTGATGGTGGAGCTCAATTATGGCCTTTCCGTGGGGGTTATGTGGGATTCCAGTGTTATGACGAATGTGCCATTGTTGGAAGAATTTTTGTAAACTCTGGCTGATGAAGCAAGGGCTTTTATCCATTTTTATTTGATGGGGAAGGCCCAACGTTGCAAAACATTGTAAGAAATGATTTTGAGCATGTTTTGCTTTTTCTCCTGTGTGGGCAGTGGCCCAGGAGGCATGAGAGTAAGCGTCAATAGACACAAAGACATACTGAAGTTTTCCAAAAGGGGAGTAATGGGTTACATCAGTTTGCCACAGCACATTGGGTTTTAGCCCTTGAGGGTTTACTCCTGGGGGCTATAAAGGCGGTACTTGTAAATAAGGAAAACAGGATTTACAAGTATGTATACAAATTGATCTCTCAGGGGCCCCAGAGGGAATTTTCCCTGTACACTCTTTTTTACCCAATCTATGAAGGTGCGGAGAGGTCTTCTTGGGTTTTTTTTTTTTTTTTTTTTTTTTTTTTGTGTTGCCCGATAT
>SJYV01017721.1:685532-733966 GCA_006410875.1 Neotragus pygmaeus
TTTTTTTTTTTTTTTTTTTGAGTGATGCCCGATATAGGGGGCTCACTGGGGCCCTCCGCAAGCTTTTTTTAGGTGGCCAGGCATATGGCCTGTACCTGATCTGTATAAGGAGCAGGAATGGTGGTCTGTAGAGGTCCTGTACTCCATTGATCTGCTGTCCCTGACAACATCCCGAAAGTCACCTGGATAGCAGGGTTGGCGGCTTGATTTCTTTCTGTCTGAGCATGACACTCTTCCTTGAAAAAGGCACACCATTTGATATAGGTGTTGCTGTTGTTGATATAGGTGATGTTACATAGCATCTTCCAGTCTTGGGTCATACACGGTTGATGAGCCAGGCTCTGGAGAATAGTTTCTGCCCACGGGGAGTTTGGGCCATCCTCTGCCACTGCCTTTTTAAGCTCTTTTAAATCATTGGCCTCCCAGGGCCTATTCCCGCCCAGGTTAACTTTTACAGGAAAGGCTTGAGTCGGGCTGGTAAAGGGCAATGGGGATCCCCAAGGGTTCTTGGGATAGATTTTCCCTTTCCAAGGTGACCTCATTGTCTCTCCCACCCAAGGTACTCCTGAAACTTCCTCAAATGGGGGAGGCAGGGAGGGGCACAGATCTCTCTCCTGGGCTCTCTCTTCTTCCACCCCTTTATCGTCCCCAAAAGGCTCCCATGGCCCACTATTCGCTCTAGAATCTTTATCCCCTATAGTTTCTTTTGCTATATTTTGTTCTGATATGACTCGTTCCTCATCAAACTTTTCCCATTGTTTTTTCTGATTTTGAATTGGGGGCACCCGTGTCAGTGGCATGTTCCTCGCTCCGTGAAAAGCAAAGCTTGAGGGCCAAAATGATCAGACAGAACCCTAAGGGGGGCTCCTCACCGTATCAAAGCTCTCGCTGCCTAGCAAGGGTTTGCACTCGATTCCAAGTGTCCCAAGAGAACAGATTGGCTGAAGCAACCCAAGGGGCCAATCGTACAATGGTCCCCCAGACCTTAATGGCCTGAGCATCAGAAATCTCAAGTCCCCTGATAATGAGCATATATCTCAGAGCCTTGAGTGCAGGCTCATCAGACTTGTTGATGCTATTTCCCATGCTGCCGAGAGAGAATAGGAAGAAAAGTCACTGAGGACAACCACCAAAAATCCTACCGGGAGTGGTGGTGGCCAGAAAGTTGGGCTTATGGTATGCTTTTGGAACTGTTTATGTGCCTGTGTTTTTGCACGGAAGTTTTCTTGCTGGGGATGGGCACCCTAGAGGTTTCTAGCCCGTTCTGTGACCCCCTTATCCCGTCACAGGAGTCTTCAAGTGGCAGGTGCCCTAATGGCTTTTAAGTGCCTGATCCGTGCCCACAGGGAAGATTCGAGGCCACATCCTCAGTTAAGAATGATTAAAGGGGAGTTTCACCCGATCGGGCTCTAGTTACTGAGGCTTACCTCTTGCGGGGCCTTCCAAGTCCGCCAGAGAGTGGCCTTAGCCAGGACTTGTCAATTGCCTCCACAACCGTTCACCTGTTCACTGAAACTACAGAAAAAGGAATTAAGGACAGATCAGAAAAGAAGAGGAGAAGGAAAATAAGTCAGGAGAGTTTTTTGTCACTTCCCTCAAAGGAGAGGGGGACCCACCTTGAAATCCGGATTACCTCGGGCGATACTCCTCTAAATGGGAGCTCCGTGCTGCGACCAGCCTAGGGTCCTTCGTCACTCCTTCCTTCAGAGCTGCACGGTGACACCACCTCCGTCCGTCCACTTCACGCGTGCCCCACGTTGGGCGCCAGTTTCTGCGGGGGGTGCTCCGCAGAAAGAGAGAGGCAGTGGAACTTCCCTCAGCAAAGCCGAGGGGTCCTGAGGAAAGGTGAGCCTGCTCTCCGCCAACTCAGCCCCTCGGCCAGCGAGAGACAATCAGACGCGACAGGGGTTCTGTCTGAGCAGTTCCACTTTATTGTTGCAAGTTCCCAGCTTATATAGACAAGCAGGGGGGTTTTAGGAGGGACTTTCCATAGTTGCACCAATCACATTAAAGGTCAAATTGTCATGTGCCTTCATTATAACAGGAGTCTATGGTGATCACACGCTGTTTACATGCACGGAAATCAACAGAGCCAATCAAACACTTTGACAGACAACATGGACCACGCCCCCATCTCTTCCACTAGGCGCCATCTTAGTTTCCAAACACAAAGCTAGCCCCTTTCTTTTTAAGGTTTCCCATTTAGGGCCCCACAGGAATGATGCTGAAGCTGAAACTCCAGTACTTTGGCCATCTCATACGAAGAGCTGACTCATTAGAAAAGACTCTGATGCTGGGAGGGATTGGGGGCAGGAGTAGAAGGGGATGACAGAGGATGAGATGGCTGGATGGCATCACTGACTCGATGGACTCGAGTCTGAGTGAACTCCAGGAGTTAGTGATGGACAGGGAGGCTTGGTGTGCTGCAATTCATGGGGTAACAAAGAGTCGGATACAACTGAGCAACTGAACTGAACTGAAGACTTAATACAAAGTTTTCACAAACATTGGAGAATTTTTTCCATAGATATAATTAGCTCTATTAATGCATTCACTTTACAGGATATTGTTGAAAAGTCATTTCTAGGTTAGCTGTCATTCACTACTGTAAATTTGTATGTAGTTATAGATAATTTGCATGGTATAGATAATCAGAAGCTTTCATTACTGGCTAGTGGAAATACAAAGAACATATTTACACAGATGTCAGTAATATGGTGCTTAAAAAAAAAAAGCCAGTAGAATAGAAAATAAAAAATCAGAAATTTTCTGTTTGATTTGGTTTTGAGAAATCATGTTGTCAATCACTATATTCAGAACTAATACAAAGAAAGTGAATGATAATTCATCTTTCTATAACTCAGTATTTATAATCATTCAATCAACAAATTTTCTTAGATGGAACTCAGAACCTTCTAATTTTATTTTATTGTAGCTCTTTTCCTTTGAATCTTGTATCCCTAAATACAGCCTGTTTTGCAACTGTTCTTTCAACTTTTAAAAACAGTCAGCCAAGCTTTACTATGAGTCTGATTGCTTGTATTAAGCTTTTCCTTGTGATCCTGTATCCTGTATAGAAAATAATTCTCTTCAACAGGCACAGCTAATTAAGTTCCATAATCAAGGACATCACAAGCCAAGAGCTAATTTAAAAATTAAATGCTGAAAACAGAACAACATAATTGATTCCACAATTAAATGATTAGAGATAAAGTAACTGTGGCATATTTTGTCTGTTTTTATGACATTAGAGAATCTCCACAATGAATTTTAACATTTTTCTTTATAGCATTGGACATTTTAGTTTAACTCCATGAACTCTTTTGTTTAATCTGACTAGTTTTAGGTGTTTTACATCAGCTAGATTTAAACACTCTGTATGTGTAAGTTGAAACTCAAGGAATCCCCTGGCAATAGTNATTTTAACATTTTTCTTTATAGCATTGGACATTTTAGTTTAACTCCATGAACTCTTTTGTTTAATCTGACTAGTTTTAGGTGTTTTACATCAGCTAGATTTAAACACTCTGTATGTGTAAGTTGAAACTCAAGGAATCCCCTGGCAATAGTGTTTTGCAGACACTGTTTTTCATTTACAAATGACATGTTTCCACACTGGTGAGAATTTGGTAGTCCTAGAATAGCAACACCAAAGCATGACACTTGGTTGTGTGTTTCAACTGCAAATTCACTTTTCTTCCTTCTGTCACATTGCATTTTATTTTTTCTTCACCCAGGCATCAAAGGATGCCTAAACACATCTTGTCAATATATTCTGCTGCTTGTCAAATTCAAACTTGGAAACAGGTAAGGTCTCTCTGGTTCATTATGTTGGGTTAAAAAAAGGTTCTGAATTTTGGTCTTATTTATTTGAAAGAGCTGTCTGTGATGCACTGATAGCCAAAGTTTTAATATTGGGTTACTATTTTTCTGTAGCAAAGGGTAATTTAAAGTCTTTATATTGATTGGTCATATGTTGGCTAAAACAGTCCTATCTTTGTGGAAATGAAAAACAGAAAATGTGAACTTATTTTATATACCAGTTAAAAACAAAAAAATGAGTATGAAATATTCATACTTACTAAAATTGTCACACATACACACACAAAAAAAAATCTGTCCCCAGCCACAACTGATAATACCTGTTAGTTCAGTTCAGTCGCTCAGTCCTGTCTGACTCTTTGGGACCCCATGAACTGCAGCATGCCAAGCCTCCCTGTCCTTCATTAACTCCTGGAGTTCACTCAGATTCACTTTCATTGAGTAAGTGATGCCATCCAGCCATCTTATCCTCTGTCGCCCCTTCTCCTCCTGCCTCCAATCTCTCCCAGCATCAGAGTCTTTTCCAATGAGTCAAATCTTCACATGAGGTCGCCAAAGTACTGGAGTTTCAGCTTTAACATCATTCCTTCCAAAGAAATCCCAGGGCTGGNTCTCAAAGAACCAGCTTTTAGTTTTATTAATCTTTACTACTGTTTATTTCATTTCTTTTTCATTTATTTCTGCTCTGATCTTTATGATTTCTTTCCTTCTACTAATTTTGGGGTGTTTTTGTTCTTCTTTTTCCAGTTGTTTTAGCTGTAAAGTAGGTTGTCTATTCAATGTTTTTCTTGTTTCTTGAGGTAGGGTTGTATTCCTATAAACTTCCCTCTTAGAAATGCTTTTGCTGCATCCCATAGATTTTGAGTTGTTGTGTTTTCATTGTCATTTGTTTCTAGAAATTTTTAAATTTACCTTTTGATTTCTTTAGTAACCTGTTGTTTATTTAGAAGTGTATTATTTAATCTCCATGTGTTTGTGTTTTTTACAGTNAATGCTTTTGCTGCATCCCATAGATTTTGAGTTGTTGTGTTTTCATTGTCATTTGTTTCTAGAAATTTTTAAATTTACCTTTTGATTTCTTTAGTAACCTGTTGTTTATTTAGAAGTGTATTATTTAATCTCCATGTGTTTGTGTTTTTTACAGTTTTTTTCTTGTAATTGATATCTAGTCTCATAGTGTTGTGGTCAGAGAAGATGCTTGATATGATTTCAATTTTCTTAAACTTACTGAGGTTTGATTTGTGATCCAAGATGTGGCATAT
This sequence comes from Neotragus pygmaeus, assembly GCA_006410875.1. Lineage (NCBI taxonomy): Eukaryota > Metazoa > Chordata > Mammalia > Artiodactyla > Bovidae > Neotragus > Neotragus pygmaeus. The sequence continues at coordinate 690,617 of SJYV01017721.1, forward strand.
CCTGGAGAATGTTCCATATGCACTTGAGAAGAATATGTATTCTGCATGTGGATGGAATGTCCTGAAGATATCAATGAGATCCATCTCATCTACTGTATCATTGTGTTTCCTTATTAATTTTCTCTTTTGATGATCTGTCCATTGGTGTGAGTAGGGTGTTAGAGTCTCCTACTATTATTGTGTTACTGTCAATTTCTCCTTTTATGTCTATTAATGTTTGTCTTATTATTGAGGTGCTCCTATGTTGGGTGCAAAGATATTTACAATTGTTATGTCTTCTTCTTGGATTGATCCCTTGATAATTATGTAGTGTCCTTATCTTGTAATATTAAGGTGTATTTTGTCTGATATGAGGATTGCTACTCCACCTTTTTTTTGCTTCCCATTTGTATGGAATATATTTTTCCATCCTCTCACTTTCAGTGTATATGTGTCTTTAGGTCTGAAGTGGGTTTCTTGTAGACAGCATATATATGGGTCTTGTTTTGTATCTATTCAGTCAGTCTGTCTTTCAGTTGGAGCATTTAATCCATTTACAGTTAACGTATTTATTGATATATATGTTCCTATTGCCATTTTCTTAATTGTTTGGGGTTGATTTTGCAGATCTTTTTTTCTTCTCTTGTATTTCTTGACTATATAACTCCCTTTAACATTTGTTGTATAGCTGGTTTGATGGTACTGAATCCACTTAACTTTTGCTAGTCTGAAAAGCTTTTTATTTCTCCATCAATTTTGAATGAGATCCTTTATGAGTACAATAATCTTGGTTGTAGATTCTTCCCTTTCAGTACTTTAAACATATCTTGCCTTTCCCTTCTGACCTTCAGAGTTTCTGCTGAAAGATCAGCTGTTAAACGAATGGGGTTTCCCTTGTATGTTACTTGTTGCTTTTCCCTTGTTGCTTTTAATATTTTTTCTTTGTGTTTAGTTTTTGCCAGTTTGATTAGTATGTGTCTTGGTGTGTTTCTCCTTAGGTTTATCCTGTATAGGACTCTTTGTGCCTCTTGGACCTGATTGACTATTTCCTTTTCCATGTTGGGGAAAGTTTCAACTATAATCTCTTCTAGAATTATTCATATCCTTTCTTTTTCTCTTCTTCTTCTGGGACCCCTATAATTTGAATATTGGTACATTTGATATGGTCCCAGAGGACCCTCTCATATTTTATCAGTATGTGATTTTCAATGCATTGGCCAATTATGTACTTCCCGGGACAGTATATGAACACCAAATTATCATGTCTGTCCAATTTATGAATGTTTCAACATTTCTTTTTTTTCAACTTGATGGATAAAAACTGACATTTCATGTTTTAATTTTTTTCCCCTGCTAACCAACAAGGTTGAGTGCTTTTTTTGTATATATATTGCTATTGTTTCATTTTTTTGTGAATATTTTTCATGTATATTTTGCCCACTTTTCTGTTGAATTGTTTGCCTTTTTCCTGTTGAATTTATAAGGCTATTTAATATATTCTAAGTACTAAACTCTAATATCTTATATATTACACGTATTTTCTACTTGACTATTGCTTGTCTGTTCATTTTATTTATTTTAATGTCAATCTGTTTATGAGTTTTGAATTTTAAAAAGTTATCTTCCCTAGTTTTTACTGTATTTCCTTCTAATGCTTTTTAAATTTTAGTTTCAGCAGTTTTAAAAGCTAGTTTCTTCCTGGAAATTTGAGCTTAAAGTTTGAAGCAAGGAAATCCTGTGGGTTCTACATTTAAAATATATCCAAACCTGTCACTACTCTCTACCAAGCTACTCCTCTGGTTCAAAACGCCATCACAAGTTGTGGATTTCTGCTTCCCTGATTGTCTTATGTATACACTTGCTTCTAAGAGGCTATTTTCAACACAACCAGCAGAGACATCTTTTCAAAAAGCAGTATAGCAGTAGCTTCCCTTTTTACTAAGAGGGAAATCAGTGTTCTTAAGGTTAAAATGATCTGGCCTTATCTCCTCCTATGTGTCAAAGAGGGTAGACCTCTTTGTCTACCCCTGCTTCTGCCCCTCACCATCTTTCACTGTGCCTTGGCTTCAGTTTATACACGACCTCAGGCCTGCTCACCTGCCCTGCTCTCTACTCACAGCAGTGACTTGCTGTGTCTCACTGGCCTAGAGCCAGGTTGCTGCTGTGGCAGCTGCTTCTGCTTTAGACTGACATTCCTACTGTGCCTGCTACTCCTGATCTCCCTTTAATACCTGGATACAACTTCCTCTTACTTCCTGTTTCTATGTTCCACGTTGCCACTGATTTTCAAGATATGGGTTGTAGCTCTCCATTTAACTAAGCACCACACATGTGCAGCTTCGAAGTGTAAGGGGCTAATTCATAAAAGATGGAACTTTGACTGAAGGGGGATGGGACTGAGTGGATAAATTCTTCTCTCTTCTTCCTCCTTTTAAAGGCAGAGTAGCTTTATGTGATCTTTCTAAAGATGTCTTACATCACCCAGGCGTCAGTTTACATAAAGCTGTATCCCAATCCATAACACTCTGACTTATTTTGTCCTATCTCATCCCCTACTAGGGCTTCACTGGTGGTTTAGATGGTAAAGAATCTGCCTCCAGTGTAGGAGACCTGGGTTTGATCCCTGAGTTAGGAAGATCCCCTGGAGAAGGGCATCTTGTGGAGAAGGGCAACCCGCTCCAGTACTCTTGCCTAGATAACCCCCATGGACAGAGGTGCCTGGTGGGTTATAGTCTATGGGGTTGCAAAGAGTCAGAGACAACTGAGTGACTAACACACACACACACACACACACACACACACACACACACATCTCTACTCTATTCCATTTTCCCAGTGTTCATGCTTCCCTGGGATTGTATTTCCCAATAAAATGTTAGGAAAATTTTGTTTCCTTCAGAGCCTGTTTTCTAGTGGAACACTTAGTGTAAATATTTATTCTTAATTATTTTGTACGCTTATATTTGTTTCTAGGCTAGCTATGTCTCCTAGTTATTCCCTTCATACCCTTTCCTCAACGTCATAGAGAAATCTGTCCCCTTGAATATGTGAACTGTTCATGGGAGGACTGTGAAATATGATAAAAGAACTAAAAATAACCACCTGGCCATCTCCAATAGCAGTTACCTCAACAGTTCTAACTCACATCTGACAGTCTTCCTGTATTTCCTATCTTAGTATTAACACTGCCAGATAGCCAGTTGCTTCAACCTGAAACTTTAGAATAATCCTTAAATCCCCATATCCGGTTGGTTAACAAGTCTTTTTAATGCACTTGCTCAAACATCTCCAAAATATTTTCTCTTCTCCCTAATGACCTTGCATTCATCGAAGTTCTGTGCTCTGTCAGATGTCAGCTTAACTGTCAGCTACTCAGAGCGGCTCTCCTGACACCCTATTTAAAGAGCCTTCACTTTATAGTTGTTGAACCCTGTTTATTTCCTTCACAGTGTTATAACAAATCGTTAGTGACTCATTTAAACTGTTTTAACTAAGTTATCATTTGCTTCTTCATTGGAATGTAAGTGCTATGTTTTCTGTAGTAGCCACAGTGTCTATTCTAGTCATAGCAGGGTCTCTATAAAGAATGGATGACTGAAGAACACAATACTTTCTTATTCGGGTCATTTGCTTGCACTTTCCTTACTCAGCTGTTCTAATCAACCCTCTAGACTGATAGAATTGTTTATCTAAAACAGAGATCTGATTATGTTACTTCCCAATTTAAAATCTTTATTTTCATAAGTACAAGATAGACATCAATTTCTTCAGCCTATAAAAAGAAGCAAAAGTGGATTAAAGACCTAAATGCAAGATTGGATACTATAAAACAGAGGAAAACATACACAGAATACTCTTTGACATATATCACAGCAGTATTTTTTGGATCCATCTCCTAGAATAATGGAAATAAAACCAAAAATTAATCAAATGGGACTTAATTAAATTTAAACGCTTTTGTACAGCAAAGGAAACCATCAGCAATACAAAAAGACTACATACTAAATGGGAGAAAATATTTGCAAATGCCATGACCAATCAGGTATTAATATCTAACATATACAAACAGCTTGTAAAACTCAACATCAAAAAGAAAAAAAACCTGATTAAAAAATAGAAGAACTGACATTTTTTTCCAAAGAGGAAATGCAGGTGACCAACAGGCATGGGAAATAAAGAAGATGCTCAACAGCACTAATCATCAGGGAGATGCAAATGAAAACCAAAATGAGATATCACTACACACCTGTAAGAATGGCTATCATCAAAAGACCACAAATTGCAAATATTTATAAGTATCCTGGGAAGAAAATTTATGACCAACCTAGATAGCATATTGAAAAGCAGAGATATTACTTTGCCAACAAAGGTCTATCTAGTCAAGGCTATGGTTTTTCCTGTGGTCATGTATAGATGTGAGAGTTGGACTGTGAAGAAAGCTGAGTGCCGAAGAATTGATGCTTTTGAACTGTGGTGTTGGAGAAGACTCTTGAGAGTCCCTTGGACTGCAAAGAGATCCAACCAGTCCATTCTGAAGGAGATCAACCCTGGGATTTCTTTGGAAGGAGTGATGCTAAAGCTGAAACTCCAGTACTTTGGCCACCTCATGTGAAGAGTTGACTCATTGGAAAAGACTGATGCTGGGAGGGATTGGGGGCAGGAGGAGAAGGGGATGACAGATGGCTGGATGGCATCACCGACTCGATGGACGTGAGTTTGAGTGAACTCTGGGAGATGGTGATGGACAGGGAGGCCTGATGTGCTGTGATTCATGGGGTCACAAGGAGTCGGACACGACTGAGCGACTGAACTGAACTGATAAGTATGTGAAGAGAAGGGAACCCTTGTATTTTGTTGCACGGAATGTAAGTTGGTACAGCCATTGTGGAAAGCAGTATGGAGGCTTCTCAAAAAACTAAACCTATATTAAAAACTTTTTTATTTATTTATTTTGGCTGTGCAGGGTCTTCACGGCTACACAGGCTTTTCTCTAGTTGCAGTGAGCTGGCGCTACTCTTCATTGCAGTGAGTGGGGCTCTTATTGTGGCAGCTTCTCTTCTTGAGGTGCACAGGTTCTAGAGTGTGGGCTCAGTAGTTGCATCCTGTGGGCTCAGTAGTTGCAGTTCCTCGGCTCCAGGGCACAGGCTCAGTAGTTGTGGTGCTTCGGCTTTTGCTCCAAAGCATGTGGGGTCTTCCTGGACCAAGGATCAAACCCATGTCTCCTGCATTGGCAGGCAGATTCTTTACCACTGAAGCACCCTGGAACTACTTTCAATCTACTTTAAATGAGGCTTTAAGTAGAATTGAATGTACAGTACTAGGTCAAAATATTATAATTCATATTTGGTCTCAAATTATTCATTGAAAAAACCTGACCCTCCATAGTTTTGGAATTTAAAAAGCCCATGAGTTTGTCTAGATTATATTTATCCTTTCTCCATAGATGTTTTTGACAAGTTCTTCATAGATTAAATTTTTTTTTTTCTATTTTAATGTTTCTTTTATTTGCTATTTTTAAATTTCATTTTTTTCCATATTTTAGAATCTTAACAATTAAACAGTATCATTTTCTAGTTAGAGCTATAGAAATTACACAAAAAATAATTGTATTTTGTGATTAGTCTGTGGGGTTAATTTCTCTTATGCCATTCTTTCTTCTGCAGATTACATGTTTATGTGTTGCAATTACTAAAAATTTACATTTTAATATATGTTTCTTCAAAAATAATTTTAAAAGCATACAAAAATGACATTAAGTTTTTGTATTGGCCATGTAACTGACTTAGTTTTCTGTATTGTATTGGTCCTATAATACTTTGGANTGTCTCTTATACACATCTTGTTGCAATTACTAAAAATTTACATTTTAATATATGTTTCTTCAAAAATAATTTTAAAAGCATACAAAAATGACATTAAGTTTTTGTATTGGCCATGTAACTGACTTAGTTTTCTGTATTGTATTGGTCCTATAATACTTTGGAAACTTTTTCATTACTACATTTATTTCCATGCAGGTTTAGAAAATTAATTTTATTTCTTTATTCTTGGCTGTGTGGGGTCCTTGCTGCTGCACAGGCTTTTCTCCAGTTGCAGAGAGTGATGGCCGCTCTAGTTGTCGTGCCTAGGCTTATTACAGTGGCCTTCTCATTGCTGAGCGCGGGCTCCAGGGCGCATGGGCTTCAGCAACGGTTGCATGTGGTCTCAGTACTTGTGACTCTCAGGCATAATTGTGCCACATGGGCCCAGCTGCCCCAAGATAAGTGGGATCTCTAGGATCAGGGATTGAACCCGGTGTCTCCTGTGTTGGCAGGTAGACTCATTACCATTGAGTCACCAGGGAAGCCCCTATCTCCATCCAGTTTAATGGCATGATTTAATTAATTCCTCCTAAGTAAAATATGAAATAGTATTTCTAAGTTTTTCTGTTTGCAGAGTGTTTTTACACTTTTGTCTTGAATTATACTTTGTTCCTTTCAGATCTATGCTGTTCTAACTTACACATTTTTCTTTTTAAGTTAGTCTTTTAAATTACATTGACTTTTGAACAATGTGGGAGTGAGGGCTTCAACCCTCTCTATTCAGTTTAAAAAATCCATGTATACCTTATAACTAACCCTCCATGTTGAATTTTTCTTTACATACATGTTTCCTCCATATCGGCAGTCTGCATTCTGAGATTCAATCAGCTGTGGGTGTACAGCACCAGAATATTTAGTATTTTTAAAAATCCATGTACAATCGGACCCACACCTGTATTGTTCAAGGATCAACTGTATATAGATAGAAGACACTTTTTCAAAAAAAAGTTTCCTACCTTGTAAATCAACTCTTTAATTTTCTGACCTTTAATACTGCTTTGTAGGATAAAATGTTCCCACATTCATTGCCTATAAAATATTTAGTGATTAATGATTTAGAGGATACATTTTGAAAGTCCTTAGCTTATTAATAAGTAGTGCTATGACTTCCCCATTATTTATAAAATGGATAAATTTAATAAATAATCTGACATAATTTTATAGATTTGTAAGAAATGTTAACTTTCTTAACTGAAATTATTTTCCCAATTATTTTCATGATCTTCTCCTGTTTTCTTAAAGTAGAATTTGTGAGAAGCTATTAAACATAGTTTGAAAAAATTTTAAATGCTGTGAGCCACTTCAAAGATCATATTATCAAATATGAAGAAGTAATAGACTAGGCTGAGGCTGTGATCCTCAAAATTGTTCTGCTCATTGCATTTCTTAAGTCATTGGGATGGATTATCATTATTTGTATTGAATATCTAGTCTTTTAAAAAAATATTTAAAAACTGTAACTTTGAGACATTTACTCCTAGACATGAGGAACTAATAGGTACTGAATTTCCTACTTATAAACAACTAGGGAAACATATAAACAACTGGGGAAAATGGAAACATGCTGTTTTAAGACACTAGATAATAGTATCTTGAGAAAAAAGAATGTCTTGAGAAAGAAGAAACACACTAGTTGGTGCCAGTGATTGAACCAGCTTTCTGCTGGAGACAGTTTCTGAACTGTAGGTCAGGCAGAGAAAACCCTAGCAAAGCACAGCAGTCCACTGAGTTGCAAGATAAATGTCAGAGTTTGGGGAGGCAACTTAAATTTGCAAAGCAGAGTACTGGCGAAGAATGATTTTGAGGTATAAGCCTCTAGGAATCTATTTGTGGGTCCACTTTTATTTTTGACTGAATATCAAGTTTCTCCAGGAAATTTGAAATTCTATGAAACCACATGAAGAATTACATGGAAGAATTCCAGATATAGAGGAACGTACAAGATTGGAAGACTGTCAATCTACTGGCTGTAACTGTCATTTCCAGCCAGTTACAGTGAAGAGGTATTACAGTTCTATAATCCTACACCTACCTTAGAGGAGTCATACGTTAACAGAAGAGCTAAACTAGACCTACAGTGAAGGCTACTGTATGTATACCCTTAAAAAAAAATCTTAACAACTAACACTGAAAGGATTACGGTGATCCACAAAACACCTAATCTTAGCCAAAAGGCCAAGAAGTGATTAATATACAAAACAAAAAACAATATCTGAAACAAAGAAATCAAAGTCCAGACACTCAACAACATAAAATTTATAATACTTCATCATTTTAGTAATCAGTCATTAATTAATGGACACACAAAGAAGTAGAAATATATGATCTATGGTAGTAAAAACAAAGTACAGTAATAGAAACAGAACCAGAAACAGCAGCGATGTTTGAATAAGCAGACAAGAACTTCAAAATCTCCACTGTAAACATTTTCAAAGCATTAGAAATTAAATATGAATATAAGAACAATAGAAAAGGAAATCATAAAATTAAAACTTACAGATTCTAACTAAAAAATGCAAATGCAATATAAAATATAAAAAAATGTACTGTAAAGGAGCTTGAAAACAGATGTTACAAAGAAAAGATAACACACAGTGCTATAGACTGAATGTTTATGTCCTTCCTAAAATAATATGATAAAACCTAATCTCTAATGTAATGGAATTTGGAGGTGGTGCCTTTTGGAGGTGACTAAGTCATGAGAATAGAGACCTCATGGGTGAAATTAGTGCTTTTCTAAGAGAGACCCTTGAGAACTCTATGTATCTGTCATATGGTCTATGAACCAATAAGTCAGCTCTCACACAGAATCTGACAACCCTTTGATCTTGGACTTTCCAGCCTCTAGAACTCTGAGAAATAAATTTCTATTGTTTAAAAGGCACTAAATGTATGATAACTTGTTATAGCAGCTCAAACAAAGACACACAGATACAATAGACAATAACCAAACTGAAGCACAAAGAGAAAAAATAATTGTATTTAAAAACAATTTTTAATTTACAATATTGTATTGTTTTTGCCATACACTGACATGAATCTGCCACGGGTGTACATGTGTTCCCCATCCTGAATCTCCCCCCCCCCCCACCTCCCTCNGACCCTGTATGTGAGACAAAAAAAGTGACACAGACTTATAGAACAGACTTTTGGGCTCTGAGGGAGAGGAAGAGGGTGGGATGATTTGGGAGAATGGCATTGAAGCATGTATACTATCATGTAAGAAATGAGGCACCAGTCTATGTTCGATGCAGGATGCAGGATGCTGGGGCTGGTGCACGGGGATGATCCAGAGATACGATGTGCGTGGGAGATGGGAGGGGGATTCAGGATTGGGAGCTCGTATACACCTGTGGTGGATTAATGTCAATGTATGGCAAAACCAATACAGTATTATAAAGTAGAATAAAGTAAAAATTTAAATAAATAAATAAATAAATAATAAGCAGAGTGACAATATACAGCCTTGACGTACTCCTTTTCCTGTTACTTAAAATTCTTCATTCTTTGAGATAGCCAGCATAATTAATTGCACATAAGTTAAACAAAAAAATACACATATTTTAGATATAAAGCAGTAATTATAATCATGGATGAAGTACAGAACATATGCAAGGAGCCAACATTAATTCTTCAAGTTAATTTTCCTTAGATTAAAATAAAAATGATCACATTTCAAAAGTAATGTTGGGTTGTTAACTATATTTTATTATGGAATAACTGAATTATATAGCTCAGTCTATTGAAAAACTTCACAAAATGATTCTGGTAAAATGAATTATTGTATTTATAAATAACATAAAATTATATGTGTGGATAAATTTGGTGAATATATGACCTTCACCGTCTAAAATTTAGGAAACTATTATTCTTAAGGGAGTCTATCTAAATTGATTAACACATACTAATTATTTAAATTTTCATTTTTTAATTTTGTAATGCTAATGCTTGGATAACACAGTCAGTAGAGCATTGGACTTTTAATATTAGGGTCCAGGGTTCATGTCCCTGTTTGGTGCTCTGGTTGGACTTTGCTCCTGGCTCAGATAGTAAAAGAGTCCACCTGCAGTGCAGGAGACCCAGGCTTGATCGTGGGTCAAGGAGATCCCCTGGAGAAAGGAATGACTACCCACTCCAGTATTATTGAATGGATTTCCCTGGTAGTTCAGACAGTAAAGAATCTTCCTGAATGCAGGAGACATGGGTTCTGTCCCTAGGTCAGGAAAATCTCCTGGAGAAGGGATGACAATCCAATCCAGTATTCTTTCCTGGAGAATTTCAAGGTCAGAGGAGCCTGATGGGCTATAGTCCATGGGGTTGCAAAGAGCTGGACATGACTGAGCAACTAATAATTTTATTTTTTACTTTCAAGTTTGAATGTTTGTGTGTATATATATATATATATATATATACACATACATACACAAAGTATATCTAAAAAATAATAATAATTAAACAACATCCACCTGAATTTGAGTTATCCAAAGTACAGCTAAGAATTTGTAGCTTGGCTCATTTTAAAAACAAGACTTGGAGATATACTAAACTTGTTTATGCCAAAAAGAAAGCAGGACTCCTTTAGTGTAATTACACATAAAATACAAAAACTTAGCCAGAGTTTTGGATTTTGTTCTGCTGAGCTTGTCCATCCATAAATTAAATGTTGCACTGTCCAGAGTGTGTACATAAATGCAATCAATATAACCAATGTTTTCAACAAGGACATTTTAAAATGCCAAGAATACCTTATTTGAATAGTTAATATTAAAGAATACTTCATTCTTAGCCTTCCAAATGCCTACCCTTAGGAAAAAATATTTGCCGTGAAGGTTGTATCTTTAGACTATATTTGTATACAACATAAGTGACTGACCTGATCTCAGTTATAATGGATTCCCCTCAGAAATCTCAGAGCTTGTCAAAGTAAAATATAATATTGGCAAAGGCACCTTTGTTTTTTCCAGATTTTTTTCTCAAGCAGATTGTTGTGCTTAACCAAAGTAAAAGCAAACATACGGCACTAAGAGATATATGAGAAGACTATATTCTGGAATGGCTGATGATCCTTTTTTTCCCTCTGCCTGCCTGCTGCCACTTTTTCCCTGCTATAGGGCTAAGACTGTGCCACATGAACATGAAATATATTTATGGAGAATAAGAAGTTCATCACAGAAATTGATCACAAGACTGCTCTCCTAATTCACAGTTTCAGGCCTTTTCAGTAGTGTCAGCTGTCCTTGGAGACTCCCAGCAGTCTGATGTCAAAGTCTCCTCCAGAAGCTGTTTTTAGTTCCACTTTGGCTGATTTCATAAAATGTCAAATGCAACAAGTCTGCTGGGGTGAGAAATAATTTACTCTCAACAAATTTGTGCTTCATTGGCATTTCCTCCTTGTTATTGTTTTACCATTAGGTTTTTATTAATGATGCTTGGAGTGGCTCCAGGCTTATTATGCAACATTGGAAATGTAAAATTTATTTTCTGGGGTTGTTTGGTGTTCTGACATTCAGACATGAGAGCAGCAGTAGAATAACTTAAGTGCTATAAAAATGAGTCCACATAACTATATTTATTCTTATTAAAAAGTATTCCAACCAATATTTTCCTGACAGGCTGGTCTTGGCTTGATCCAAAACACTGGAACCCATTGTGAAGATCAGCAGGTCATGGAAGGCAAAAAGTCTGTTCAGAACTCACATCCAGTAGCCTCAGCCACTGTTTGCTTGGGAATAAAAAAGGAAGCAAATGGTCACTGGGTTTTCTTGCAGTGTCCACTCTTCAAGCACTAAATTCTCTTCCCTGAGTACTTTAACAGAACTAACTCCAGGTTTATTACAAAAATATGGTGGGAAAACAGCCTCCCCAGGACAAATACTTTGCTCATGATATATGGAAATGGCTACAAGAGTACTAATCATATTATGAGTATTTATTTCATGTTTGAATCATCAGTGAAAATCTATGAACAATTGTCTCTACTTTGTTCCTTACATAAAATACATAGGAAAAATCTCTCAATTTTATTTCAATTCTTTGGTTTAGTATTTCATTCTAAGATGAGAAATATCTGTAGGCAATAATTGGGTAAATAGCAATCAGTCAAATTTCAAATGAGAATATGATGCTGAAATTGGAAGCAATGGGCTTTTACTATGATTTTCTTGTCTTTTCTTAAAGACTGAAATAACTCAGACTGAATGAATTCTTTCAGTGCTTCAGTGTTCTTTATCTTTAAAGACAAATCCTTAGAATACAGTATTTTAAGACTGAGGCAAAACACGCATAGAGAGAAATGAATCACAGGTGTGATATAGTTTTGCCTATCACCCCTGCTGGGCACTGAGACAGGCAGCATGGTGTATTAAGGAGTTATTCTGTAAGCCAAGAGATTTGGCTTGGCTTTCTTCTTTACTGTAGGTCTTGGACAACTCAGCTAAGGCATTTTGCCGGGAGCTGGCATGAGGAGTCCCGCCTGTGGCAAAAGTCATGAGGTTAAGGGGCCCGACAGGCAAAGGTGAGTCAGGCCTTAAGGGAGCTTCACTGGATCTGCTCGTGCATCTGCCTCCAAAACCAGAGTTTGCCTGCCTTGCTGCATTATGCCTTTCACCTATACTTCTGACATTATGGGGCACTATCCCCCCAACCTCTCTCTGAAAAGGAGTTAACTTAGGACTCCAATTAATAAATCTCCTGGTGTGACAAGGGTGTTTCAGTCCAAAATCCTCTCTTCTGGCACACTAGCTTGTGTGACAGGATTATCCACACTCTTGCTACTACGTACATGATTGTTTACAACCTCTCAACCATAAACAACACAAAGAATTTGGAGTATTTTGAAAGTCTTAGTTAGAAAAATCTTAGGATTTTTCTAAAGATAAAAATCATGATGGTGAACTGTTTCATTGCTGAGTTAATGATTGCTGCCAGGCCTCCATATCCTTAGGCACCTGGGAGTATGTTAATCAATGTAATTGGAGTGTAGAAAAAAAAATATAGTAGTTTTGATGTTAGCAATACTAGGCTTTTGAGTTAATGAATTTTCTCTTTTGTTATAGATCACTGTACTCCTCTTTCCTCATTGTGTCCTTGCTATGTAAAAATGTAACTTTATCACTATCCTAAGACTAAATAGATCTTAAGGGAAAACAAGTTTTCTGATCATTACTTTATCAATAGAAAGAAAGGTGGGGCCATAAAATGTTAATTGGTCTCCAGACCAGAAGATATTGTGAACAAATGTAAGACACTTGTAAGAACAAAGATATGCTGATAAGGGTCGGAGCAGCTGACCCTGTGTGACTCTGTTTCTTACATTTATCTCTATGTACAACTAAAAGTATAAAAGTGGACCTAAAAAATAAAAAAAAAACAACCAGTTCCTGGAAAGACTGGTTTCCCTTGTGTGGTCTTTTCTTGTTCTCTTCTTTACTGGCTGAATTCCCATGGGGAGCGTGGAGGCTCACCATGTATACTTACTTGCCCTGGCTTCTAAGGGAGGCCAAGGCAGGGCACCCTCCACTATTCAAGTGGCCTACGTAGGTGGTGCGAACTCCTTATCTTGGAGTTTTATTGGTTTTACACGTAAACCAAGTTATTCGGTATTTTTCTCCACTTATTTTCCTACTACATTATTTCTTTCTAATCTCCCTCTATATCTTTAATTAAGCAATTAATTCCTCAGACGCCGATGCAGTCCTCGCTTTGGATTTCCTGGATACACTGGGGCTGGACCCTGGCAGCATTTAATTTCTGTCCTCAGTTTCCTTAACTGTAGCATATTTAAAAGGTCCTAAACAAACATGGAATTCTTCCTGTAATCATTAATAATGTCATTCTAATTTGTTTTTAATAAAGAAAGTGTTTAGAGACTTGTAGGAGCAGATCCTGAGTGTCTATTGCTTGCCTAAACTAGGTGGATGTTGTCATCCTGTTTTTTCACCTTATATGCAAAGTACATCATGCAAATACCAAGCCATATGAAACACAAGCTGGAATCAAGATTGTTGAAGAAATATCAATAACCTCAGATATGAAGATGACACCACCCTTATGGAAGAAAGCAACGTGAAATTAAAGAGCCTCTTGATGAAGATGTAAGAGGAGTGTGAAAAAGCTGGTTTAAAATTCAATATTTAAAAAACTAAGATCATGGGGAGAGAGTCAATTCTTAGGTAGGTTGATAAGAAATCAGGTGTCCCCAAGGAAGAGAGAGGAAACTGGGGCTCTCAAGGAGGAGAGAGGTGTCGGAAGTTCTTAAGGAGGAGAAAAGGACAAACTTTTTTTTCCCTACATTCCTTAGTCTTATTCACATAAAACTTATTTTTCTTTAAGCCCAGAGATGATTATCCAATAAAACAACACAACATAAACTCTATACCAATTATTATATAACAACAATATATCTTGTTGACGGCATGTTTCTCCTTCTGGAGAAACATGGACTCTGACTAATCCTGTTATCCTAAAATTCATATTGTGGGCAAAGGCTTGGTAAGAATTTTACAACCTTGAAATAGTCTTTTGATTTACTGTAATGACCAATTGAAAAAAGTATATAGCTCCCTTGCTAAGACTACCAAGGGTGGGGGGACTTTCCATCATCCTTCTGATGTCTATGTCAGAAGCTTTCTCTGCACCTTTTTGTACTTTAATAAAACTCTACTACACAAAAGCTCTTGAGTGATCAAGCCTGGTCCCTGGTCCTGAGGCTAAATCTTCTTCTTCAGAGATCACAAAACTGACATCCTTCATTATAAGCTACAAATGGCATCCAGTCCCAACCCTTCATGAAAATAAATGGGGAAAAAATGGAAACAGTGACAGACTTTATTTTCTTGGGCTCCAAAATTACTGTGGACATTGACTGCAGCCATGAAATTAAAAGATGCTTGCTCCTTGGAACAAAAGCTATGACAAAGCTAGACAGTGTATTAAACAGCAGAGATAACACTTTGCTCACAAGGGTCCATATGGTCAAAGTTATGGTTTTTCCAGTAGTCATGTATGAATGTGAGAGTTGGACCATATAGAAGGCAGAACATTGAAGAATTGATGCTTTTGAACTGTGGTGTTGGAGAAGACTCTTGAGAGTCCCTTGGACTGCAAGGAGATCCAACCAGTCAACCCTAAAGGAAATAGTCCTGACTATTCACTGGAGGGACTGATGGAAGAGTTGACTCATTAAAAAAGACCCTTATGCTGGGAGAGACTGAAGGCAGGGAAAGAAGGGGGTGACAGAGGATGAGATGTTTCGATGGCATTACCAGCTGAATGGACATGAGTTTGAGCAAATTACGGAGATAGTGAAGGACAGGAAAGCTTTGTGTGCTGCAGCCATGGAGTCACAAGGAGTCAGACATGACCGAGCAACTGAACAACAACAACAAACCAAGGATATGATGTAAAAAAATTCACACTCTAAAAGCAACTTCTTTTATCAAATACATTTATCTTTAGGACTACCCAATTCTGAAGAAAACCTACCTCCTGTGACTACCTACAGAAATTTCCATTTATCAAACAGCTATGAATAATATAAAACATATTTAAAATAGAGAAAGGAAAATATATATTCTCTGCCTCTTCTACACCATAAAAACCTACTTTATCACCATGGTGAAAATTAAAATTTTGATCCAGGTCAAATCATGACTTCAGTTCAGTTCAGCTCAGCTCAGTTCAGTCACTCAGTCGTGTCCGACTCTTTGTGACCCCATGAATTGCAGGACGCCAGGCCTCCCTGTCCATCATCAACTCTCGGAATTCACTCAGATTAATGTCCATCGAGTCAGTGATGCCATCCAGCCATCTCATCCCCAGTCGTCCCCTTCTCCTCCTGCCCCCAATCCCTCCCAGCATCAGAGTCTTTTCCAATGAGTCAACTTTTCTCATGATGTGTCCAAAGTACTTGAGTTTCACTTTTAGCATCATTCCTTCCAAAGAAATCCCAGGGTTGATCTCCTTTAGAATGGACTGGTTAGATCTCCTTGCAGTCCAAGGGACTCCCAAGAGTCTTCTCCAACACCACAGTTCAAAAGCATCAATTCTTCGGCACTCAGCCTTCTTCACAGGCCAACTCTCACGTCCATACATGACCACTGGAAAAACCATAGCCTTGACTAGACGGACCTTAGTGGGCAATGTAATGTCTTTGCTTTTGAATATGCTATCTAGGTCATAACTTTTCTTCCAAGGAGTAAGTGTCTTTTAATTTCATGGCTGCAGTCACCATCTGCAGTGATTTTGGAGCCCCCCAAAATAAGGTCTGACACTGTTTCTACTGTTTCCCCATCTATTTCCCATGAAGTAATGGGACCAAATGCCATGATCTTTGTTTTCTGAATGTTGAGCTTTAAGCCAACTTTTTCACTCTCCTCTT
Organism: Neotragus pygmaeus; assembly: GCA_006410875.1. Lineage (NCBI taxonomy): Eukaryota > Metazoa > Chordata > Mammalia > Artiodactyla > Bovidae > Neotragus > Neotragus pygmaeus. Next base: position 706,835 of record SJYV01017721.1, read on the forward strand.
TCACTTTCATCAAGAGGCTTTTGAGCTCCTCTTCACTTTCTGCCATAAGGGTGGTGTCATCTGCATATCTGAGGTTATTGATATTTCTCCTGGCAATCTAGATTCCAGCTCTGTTTCTTCCAGTCCAGCATTTCTCATGATGTACTCTGCATAGAAGTTAAATAAGCAGGGTGACAATATACAGCCTTGAAATACTCCTTTTCCTATTTGGAACCAGTCTGTTGTTCCATGTCCAGTTCTAACTGTTGCTTCCTGACCTGCATATAGGTTTCTCAAGAGTCAGGTCAGGTGGTCTGGTATTCCCATCTCTTTCAGAATTTTCCACAGTTTATTGGAATTGCCTAAATATAACAATAGAGTAAGAAAGAAAGAATCAAATTATCTTGATATTATTAATCTTTAAAATAAATGGATCTATTTCTGGATGTATTTCTGGAAAACAACGTGACATGATATATCTAGAATTTTATGAAAAGGAATCTTTTTCATAACCTCTTTTTCCATGGTGTTTGGGTGCCCTCAAATAATGCCATCATTTACTATTTCTAATTACTTTTTTTGCAATAACCTAGTCCCTAGATACCATTGTGCTCTATAACACCATCACAATTCATAATCATAAGTTTTGAGATTCTATAACACAACCTTTTATTTTATTGTCTACTAAGTAAAGCACTAAAATGGTGACTGAAGCCATTAAATTAAGACATTTGCTGGGAGGTTCCAAGATGGTGGAGGAATAGGATGGGGAAACCACTTTCTCTCCCACAAGTTCATCAAAAGATAATTTGAATACTAAGCAGCTTTCAGAAAACAACTTCTGAACACTGATGGAGGACACTGCGCTCCCAGAAAGGTAGCCCATTCTCTTCAAAAAGAGGTAGGACAAAATAAAGTGAGGTTGCTCAGTTGTGTCCAACTCTTTGCGACCCTGTGGACTGTAACCTACCAAGCTTCTCTGTCCATGGGATTTTCCAGGCAATAGTTCTGGAGTGGATTGCCATTTCCTTCTCCAAGGACAAAATAGAGAAGATGAAAAGAGAGACAAAAGACTTAGGAACAGAGACTTTTCATGGGAAGGAAATCGTGAAGGAGAAGTTTCAAAACAGTAGGAAAACTCTCACAGGCGGGTTTGTGGGGAGTTTGGGATCTCAGAGGGCAATATAACCGGGAGAAAACAAACAAAAAAAAATGAAAAATACATGCCTAAGTGAAACTGCCCGGGGAGAAATAACCCAGACACTCACATTCACCACCAGCGAGCAGGGGCTGAACAGGGGGCGAGAGCTGCATAATCAGTGCTTAGGGTAAGAACAGGGCCTGAATGCCCTAAGGAAAATCTGAGGCAGCTAACGTGAGATAGCAAGGCAAACTGTGGGATCTCCAGAGAGGAAAAGAAAAAGAGAAGTTTCCCATGAAAGGCTCTAACTAGCAGCCTGGCCCACTCATAGAACGAAGAATTGAGCAAATACCAAAGGAGAGTTAGTGGGCTGCATACATGCTCCTTCCTGTTGGAGTCAGAGAGGCAGGCCGACAGCCTGTGCCAGAAGGCAATGGGTTACTCCAATCTCGGCCCCCCAAAACTGGCATCCTCCACCAAGCTGGCAGCAGGTTCTCAGTTGCTAAACACGTCTTTCTGGGATCCTGGATGGTTGACTTATGCCAGATGGGTAACACCCTGATATCAGCTCTCCAGAGGAGACACACTTCAGACCATGCTCTTGTGGGTACCTGGGAAATGGAGCAGATGGCACTGGGGAGGTGATTAGGATGCACAGTCTACCTGGGACAGTGCATTCACCAAATAACTGCTCACCTGAGATGCTTGGACCTGGAAGGGCATAAAACGCATGGCCGGGCAAGTCTGTAACCTTGCAAAGTACCCAAGAACCTAAGTTGCTTAGATCTGGGAAGCGCCCAAAATGCAGGGCCTGCTGTGGACAGTGCCCTTGCAGAGTACCCTAGAGCCAGAGGAGTGGAGGACCAAGAGTTACGTGCCACTTTGATGTGAAGCAAACCCAGTGTGGTCCATACTGTGAGGACTCCCCACACGTGCCATTTGTTCACAGTGTCCCTCCCTTCCCACAACACAACTGAACAAGTAAGCCCAAATAAATGACCACTTTTTCCCCTTTGTGTCAGGGCAGAAATTAGACAGTGAAGAGACTTGCAAACAGAGGAAACCAAAATAAACAAAGAAGAGGGAACCACTCTGGAAGTGAGTCGAACCCTGTAGTTGACTAAACATTGACTTCCCTGGTGACCCAGATGGTAAAGCGTCTGTCTAAAATGTGGGAGACCTGGGTTCAATCCCTGGGTCAGGAAGATCCTCTGGAGAAGGAAATGGCAACCCATTCCAGTACTCTTGCATGGAAAATTCCATGGATAGAAGAGCCTGGTAGGCTACAGTCTGTGGGGCTGCAAAGAGTTGGACATAACTGAGCGACTTCACCTCACCTCACCTCAAACATTGGAGAGGGTCTGTAGTCCTTGAGAACAAGTACAAACTTGAACAAGGAACTACCTGAAAATGAACTGAACCTATACTGCCCATAAAAACTCCAGAGAAATTCCTTGATATATTTTTACTATTATCACTTTTAATTTCTTTTTAAATTTAAGTTTTTATTAATCCTTTAATTTTCATTTTTAGAACCTACTATTACCTTGCAAAAAAAAAGACCCTATTTTAAAAGGAAATGTCATATATATTTTTCTATAATTTTTGTTTTGATATTGTTTTGCATTTTTTATATATTTTTTTAGAGAGTCTAAACTCTAGATGTTTAATCTTTGCTTTTTGATATTTGTTATCAATTTTTTTCCTTTAATAAATCTAATCTTCAGTATCCAATTTAATTTAAGAGTGGGATTATGGGCTTGATTGCTCTCTCCCCTTTTGATTCTCCCTTTTCTACTCCAGGATCCTCCCCCTTCTCTTCTCTACTTAACCCTGTGAATTTTCTCAGTGTTCTAGGCTGTGGAGAACACTAAGGAAACTGATTACTGGACAGAATGGTCTCTCCCCTTTTTATTACCCCTCTTCTCCTCATGCCCACCTCTATCTCCCTTTTCCCTCTTTTCTTCTCTATGTAGCTCTATGAATCTCTCTGGGTGTTCCAGACTGTAGAGAGCATTTAGGGAACTGATTACTGGCTTCATTGCTCTCTCCCTTTTTGACACTCCCTCACCTCCTGGTCACCTCTATCTCGCTCATCCCTCTTCTCTTCTCCATGTACCTCTCTGAACTTCTCTGGATGTCCCTCACTGTGGAGAATTTCTTCATCATTAACCTAGATGTTTTATCATCTGTGTTGCATGGATAGAGAAGTCTTGAGGCTACTGTAAGAATAAGACTGAAAGTCAGAGGCAGGAGGCTTAACCCCCAAAGTTGAGAATATCTGAGAACTGCTGATTCCAGGAAACATTAACTGACAAGAGCTCACCCAAAAGCCTCCATACTTACACTGAAACTAAACACCACCCAAGAGCCAACAAGTTCCAGAGTAAGATACACGATGCTAATTCTCCAGCAAAGCAGGAACTCAGACCTGAGCATTAAAAGACAAGTTGCCCAAAGCCATGCAAAACCAATAGACACACCAAAACTCACTATTGGACACTACATCACACTCTGGAGAGAAGAGATCCAGCTCCACCCACCAGAACACAGATTCAAGCGCCAATAACCAAGAAACCTGACAAGCCCCTAGTCCAACCCCACCCAAAGGGACCATGCTTCACAAAAAAAAGAGGAACCAGGAACTTCCAACTTGCAGAAAGTTCACCCCAATCACAGCAATTTAAACAAAATGAAAAGGCAGAGAAATATTCATCAGGTAAAGGAACATGATAAATGTCCATAAAAGTAAACAAAAAAGGAGGAGCTAGGGAGCTGCCTAAATTATTTTCTGGAGTTCTCCACAATAATAATACTACAGATGATACAAAATTTTGAAAACAAAATGGAGTTACAGATAAATAGACTAGAGACAAAGATTGAAAAGATGCAAGAAATGTTTAACAAGGAGCTAGAGGAAATAAAAAAGAGTCAATCAATAAAGAGCAATGCAATAACTAAGATCAAAAGCACTCTGGAGGGAACAAACAGTAAAATGAGTGATGTAGAAGATAGGATGAGTGAGGTGGAAGATAGGATGAGTGAGGTGGAAGATAGAATGGTGTAAATAAATGAATCAGAGAGGTAAAAAGAAAAAAGAATTTAAAGAAATGGGGACAACCTAAGAAACCTCTGGGATAATGTTAAATGTCCCAATATTCGAGTCATAAAAGTCCCAGAAGAAGAAGACAAAAACAAAGGGCATGAGAAAATACTTGAGGAGAAAATAGCTGAAAAGTTTTCTAAAATGGGGAAGGAAATAGCCACCCAAGTCCAAGAAACCCAGAGTCCCAAACAATAAAACCAAGGCAAAACACGCCAAGACACATATTAATCAAACTAATGAAGATCAAACACAAAGAACAAATATTAAAAGGAGCAAGGGAAAGGCAACAAATAACACAAAAGGGGATCTCCAGAAAAATAACAGGTGACCTTTCAAGAGAAACTCTTCAGGCCAGAAGAGAATGGCAGGACATACTTAAAGTGATGAAAGAGAAAAACCAACAATGCAGATTAATATACCCAGGAAGGATCTCATTCAAATATGAAGGAGAAACCAAAAGCTTTACAAACGAGCAGAAGCAGAGAGAATTCAGCACCACCAAACCAACTCTTAAACAAATGCTAAAGGATCTTCTCTAGATAGGAAACACAGAAAAGGATTATAAAATTGAACCCAAAACAACAAAGTGAATGGCAACAGGATCATAGTTATCAATACTTACTTTAAATATAAATGGTTTGAATGCCCCAACCAAAAGACAAAGACTTGCTGAACAGATACAAAAACAAGACCCCTATATAGGCTGTCTACAAGAGACCCACTTCAAACCAAGGGACACGTACAGACCGGAAGTGAAGGGCTGGAAAAAGATATCTCATGCAAATAAAGACCAAAAGAAAGCAGGAGTAGCAATGCTCACATCAGATAAAATAGACTTTAAAATAAAGACTATGAAAAGAGACAAAGGACACTACATAATGATCAAAGGATCAATCCCAGAAGAAAATATAAGAATTATATATATATGCACCCAACATAGGAGCACCTCAATATGTAAGGCAAATGCTAACAGATATGAAAGGGGAAGTTAATAGTAACACAATAACAGTGGGAGTCTTTAATTTCCCACTCACACCTATGGATAGATCAACCAAACAAAATATTAGCAAGGAAACACAAACTTTAAATGATACAATGGACCAGGTAGACCTAATTGATATCTATAAGACATTTCACCCTAAAACAATGAATATCACCTTTTTCTCAAGTGCACACAGAACATTCTCCAGGATGGATCACATTCTGGGCCATAAATCTAGTCTTGGTAAAGTAAAAAAAAAAAAAAAAGAAAAGAAAGAAAGAAAGAAATCATTTCAAGCATCTTTTGTGATCACAATGTGGTAAAATTAGATGTCAACTACAGGGAAAAAACAAATTAATAAAAATACAAATATATGGAAGCTAAACAACATGCTTTGGAATAACCAAAAAATCATGGAAGAAATCAAAAAAGAAATCAAAATATGCATAGAAACAAATGATAATGAAAACATGAGCCACAAAACCTAAGGTATATGGTAAAAGCAGGGCAAATAGGAAAGTTCATAGCAATAAAAGCTTACGTCAAGAAACAAGAGAAAAATGAAATAAATTTACATCTAAAGGAACTAGAAGAAATGAAGAACCCCTAAAGTTAGTATAAGGAGAGAAATCATAAAAATTAAGGCAGAAATAATTGAAAAAGAAACAAAAGAGACTACAGCAAAAATCAACAAAATTAAAAGCTGGTTCATTGAGAAGATAAATGAAATAGACAAACCATTTGCCAGAGTCATCAATAAAAAAAAGAAGGGACAATTTAAGAAAATTAGCAATGAAAATGGAGAAGTCACAACAGACAACACAGAATACAAAGGCTCATAAGAGTCTACAATTAGCAACTATATGCAAGATAAATTGACAACTTGAAAGAAACAGAATAATTTTTAGAAAAGTATAACCTTCCAAAACTGGACCAGGAAGAAATAGATAATCTTAACAGACCCATCATATCTGAAGCATGGCAATCAAAACTATAATCAAAAATCTTCCAACAAACAGAAGTCCAAGACCAGATGGCTTCAGAGGTGATTTCTACCAAAAATTTAGAGAAGAACTAACACCTATCCTACTCAAACTCTTCCAGAAAATTGCAGAGGGAGGTAAACTCCCAACTCATTCTTTGAGGGCACCATCACTCTAATAACAAAACCAGACAAAGATGCCACCAAAGAAGAAAACTACAGGCCAATAGCATTGATGAACATAGATGCAGAAATCCTCAACAAAATTCTATAAAACAAGATCCAACAACATATTGAAAAGATTCAGTAAATCAAAAGACTATTTCAAGGTTGTAAAATTCTTACCAAGCCTTTGCCCACAATATGAATTTTAGGATAACAGGATTAGTCAGAGTCTATGTTTCTCCAGAAGGAGAAACATGCCTTCAAGCAAGATACATTGTTGTTATATAATAATCAGTACAGAGTTTAAGTTGTGTTGTTTTATTGCATAATCATCTCTGGGCTTAAAGAAAAATAAGTTTTATGTGAATAAGACTAAGGAATGTAGGAATTTTCCTGAATGTTCACTGGAAGGAGTGATGCTGAAGCTAAAGCTCCAATATTTTGGCCACTTGATGTGAAGAGCTGATTCATTGGAAAAGACTCTGATGCTAGGAAAGATTTAAGGCAGGAGGAGTGTGGGATGACAGAGGATAAGATGGTTTGATGGTATCACCAACTTGATAGACATGAGTCTGAGCAAGCTCTGGGTTTTGATGATGGACAGGGAAGATTGGTGTGCTTCAGTCCATGGCACTGCAAAGAGTCAGATACTACTGAGCACATGAACTGAACTGAAAGTACTAAACATGACTATAGATGATAAATTAAAGCAGTCAGTGGAAAATCTGCAGTAATTGTAGACATTCAAAAGTAAAAATAGGATCTAAACAGTTGCAGAGTTATCCCAAAAACAAACAAACAAAAAGACTATACTGAGTTGTTCAACCTTTATGACTTGTCTAATATCTTGTTAGAATATTCTAATATTTGGGAAAATAGCAAGATTAATAAATTCTGCCTCCATAAAAGAGAAGCAGAAAAGTCTGATCATCTCTCAGCTAATATAAATCATTTAAGCATACGATCTGAAAGACAATGAGTGAAGAAGCTCGTTCTCTTTTAAGTATACATTTGGTGGCAAGAAGAGTAGTAAAAACATTTGGCTTTTGATTTCATCAATGGTAGCAAGCTCCACTCCCTTATGCACAGGGGCATTGTTGCTGGACTTCATGACAGTGTGACTAAGACAAGCTCTGAGGTCTAAACATGAGCATCTAGTCACTAGCAGCAGCAAATAAATTCGTGTTGCTGTTCTCACTGTCACTTCTGCAGTAGTTTTGAATGTTTGTCGGCACTTATGCTGTGGCACTTTTCTGAATGTTCCCAACTATTGTTATGCCCTACAATATACTTTCAATAAACTTTTTTGTTTAATCATCCAGCATCATCAACTAATATGCCTTTGATACAAGTGAGTAGAAGAACTATAATTATTTTCCCCCAAATATTAAACTTCATAGAAACAGATGTTCCCATGGTGCTTGAGTTCAAATCCTGCTGCTGATAATCAATAGATAAGTAATTTAAGATAACGTCTTTCTCTATGCTTTAATTTCTTCATATGAAAAGTGAGATAATAAATAACTCATGCATTTATTATGATTTATTATGAAATAATACTGATTACTCTTGAGAGTCCCTTGGAGTGCAAGGAGATCCAACCAGTCCATCCTAAGGGAATTTGGTCCTGGGTGTTCATTAGAAGGACTGATGTTGAAGCTGAAACTCCAATATTTTGGCCACCTGATGCAAAGAGCTGACTCATTTGAAAATACCCTGATGTTGGGAAAGATTGAAGGCAGGAGGAGAAGAGGACGACAGAGGACGAGATGGTTAGATGACATCACTGACCCAATGGCCATGAGTTTGGTTAAACTCCAGGAGTTGGTGATGGACAGGGAGGCCTGGAGTGCTGCGGTTCATGGGGTCACAAAGAGTTGGACATGACTGAGTGACTGAATTGAACTGAATACTAATTAAATGCTTAGTATGATGACTGGAATATACAAAATAATCAAGATTAGTTAGCTGATAAGATAAAAATATAATTGCAGTAATAAGTTATGCCTGTCAATATTGGATATCCATATGTACATACTTCAATATTCTGATTTTCACAAAAGCCGTTATTATAAGATTACAGATTTAAATCAAGCTTCTAAGGATTAGATTGTTTTATTCCATTTTTCTTTGCAGTTATTTTGAAGTTTTTCTTATAAAATTCCCATTTCGTCCAATTACCCTACCAAATATGAATCTCTTCTCTTTAGGACTTTCATAGGTTCTGTATTAAAATGAAAAATTAAAATCTCATGACAAAGCTTGGTAATATTTTTGGTCCAGCAAGAAAAAAAGAAATTTTAGAAAACTAAACTAAAACACACTTCTAGATTTGCAGTCAAACTATTTATACATAAAAATAAATGGAGACTGGAGCACTTGGTAACATGCATGAATCTAAAAGTTTAGAGATTTATCTATTGATTTTACAGTACTTAATTTCAACTTTGCTTTATTATTTAAATAAAAATTATTTTTAAAGTTCTTATTCACATTTAAATTTTACTGGACAGAATCAAGAATCGAGTATAAAGTGTAATCTAATAGAAGGAGAAATATTATGAAATCTGATTATTTAGTTCTCTGTCCATATATACTATCAGCAGACATTTTAAGTAAATTCTGAAAATACATGGTTTTATTTATAAAGTAATTTTTCTTCTTAAAATCTACTAAAATTTCTAGGATAGTTAGATTAGTTAACCTTAGTCCTAGACATATTTGCATTACTTGTTAAAACCTCTATGTTTTGGTGCTTGACTTAGGCGACTAATGCTATTAAAACTCCCTTATTTAAGATAACTCAATTAACAAATGTCAAAAACACCCTTTTTCTTTCAGGGAAAATGTGCAAGTATAGCCTGTTCAATTTAAATTTGTATATGTAAGTGAGTGATGAATGTATTCCCTAAAGTATCATAAGTAGAACATTTTATACTATAAATAAAAAAAGTATCTACTATAGATTAATGAAACTGTAAGATAAAGGAAATCAGTCTAGTTTGATAGAAAAAAATAAAAAATAGAGCTTTTAGATTATTGCTCATGGCAATAGCATAAGAATGATTATTCAAGGGCACCTACAAACTGATGAATTATTTCCCCTAAGTATTATTACCTTCCAGGTCACCTGTCTTTCATGTTCTCTGTACCTCATTTTTTAGGTCATTTACGTTTATGACTGAATAATATTTATAATTCTTAAGAGTTTCCCCTCATGTTAAGCTTCCTTTGTGCTAATATATTTTAATTCAAATAAAAGGAAATTACTTTGAACTTAAAAGTAGGAAAATATTGAGAAATTCATAACCTGCTCCTTTCTTCAACAGGCAAAATTCTTAACTTCGTAGAACTCCATTACCTAATAAAATTCATTTTACCATTTAAACTCTTAAAATTTCCTGCTCAGAATTTCTTAATTTTTGGACTGTACATTATTTTTTTTTACTTTTATATTTATATTTCTATCATCTTCTCAAACTGTGAGCCATTAATAGGGAAAACCTGTTTACTATCATCCTTCTATACTTAACACAGTGGCTGCTACATGCAAGAAACAATGAAAAACTTTAGAATAATAGGTGGAAAAAGAATAACTGGATAACAATATACTTCTGGGAAATAACCTGAAAGGTCATTTATGGGCAAAATATCAACAAAATCCACTACACTTAAAATCCATACTATAATTTCACCCTTACATATAAGTGAAATAAGATGTATTTCAATTTCAGATTCATCACATTTACTCAAGGAAAGCATTTTGTTTTCATTTTGTATGTGAAAATTATGGTTTGGCTTTTGTAATATTGAAATGCAGCCACTGTAGTATTGAAAGAAAAGATTTAATTATATATGAACTAGATTACTTTCTATTTTAAATGTATTCTAGATAGCAACAGATGTATAATCTCTATTTATTCCATCAGGACACCATTTGATGGCACTATTAATTCTTTTCTGAGTGAAAACAAAAATCAAAATCATTTTAACCCATATGTATAGGGTGGAAAGATCTTTCAGAATTGGAAAAATATTAATATGCTTAGCATTTGTATATTTATACACACACAAAGTCATGTAGACTTTTATTTTTCTTTAATTAAAGTGAGTCGAACACACACTTCTGTCAATTAATGCATGGGTAATGAAAGTAAATTTATAAAGAGATTAATTCATTCCTAAACAACAGAATCAGTATTGTGTGTCACATTTTTTCATAAAATCAGCTTGAAATCAAAACTACCAGTGTTTTTTTCCTTTAATTCTGGAGCTGTATTGTTTAAAAGGAGTATGGCAATACAAAACTTTTACATTAAAAATGAAGAAGAATTCTTACCATGAACCATAAAAATTCAGACTGATAGTAACCATCAAATGTTCCTATTTCTCCTCCCATTTCTTTTCTCAAAGTACATATCTTCTGCATCAACCATAATGATAAAGACAGTCAACTATAGCTGAGCAAATGATTTTATGGAATAATGTTAGGAACTCAAGAACTGATGGTGAATCAAAAGACCAGGCTTTGAAAACAGGTAAAAAAGCATAAACTAGTCAGGAAACATCACTAACTATGCTTAATAGAAATGATAGGTTAGGACTTTGACCTTAATTTAACACTGTGGAAGTCTCGTATCGGGCCTTGGTGCCAAATTTAGGAAAACCCTTTCGTTTTCCATTAAAAAAACAAAAAACAAAAAACCTTAACCATTCATGCCTCCAATTCCATATTCAAAGTTTTTTGTGAGAGCCATTAACTGCCTGAACCCACATCACATGCCCAAATCTTTGGTCATCAGGGGCAAAAAAATTAAAGTTAGTCTTACTTTCACTACCATGATGAAAAGCAGGATATCACGTAATAACACACAAATTGAAGAGCATTCCAGAACAAGAAAGAAAGCTGAACTAAAAGCAATCAAAATAAACAAACTGAAAGGCTCATGGCCTTCTTCCATACAGTCTCATCTTTGTTTAAGATTTCAATTATTACTGGATAAATGCTGAATTAGTGTATCCATCTAAAAACCCATTCCTAAAAACCATCACAATAGTGTAATTATCTCCAATTAAAATAAGTTAATTCATTTTTTTAAAAAGAAGAAAATAAATTAATAAAAACATATTTCTGGGCTTCAGATTCTTATAGACAAATGCTGATGGATATTTATGTTTATATATTTCATATACAACTGAAAAACTAAATATGATTAATATAATCAATCTTCATTGATCCCCCATCTCATTCATCCCCAGCAAAAAGACTGCTCATTTCTTCACTCGGGAAAAATTTCAAAAATTCTTCTAATTGCCAAATCAGGTAGTTATCCTACAAACTGTCCCCTCTCTTATCTTTCACTGTAGGAAATCAATCATTTACCAAAATTGGCAATTTCGACATCATATTATCAATCAGTTGCCACTACTTCAATCACTCAGACCTTCAGCACTTGCAAATTCAATTAAAGAAAGCTCCTGTTTCCATTGCCTCCTTTCCTACACAATCAATATCTTTCTAAAACTAAAATCAGACTATGTGAAATACCTTCTTACAGGGTTTCAAATACTTCTTGTGACTTTCATTATGGCTAACAAACTTGTTTTCATAGTTGTTACAGCTTGCAGTGATTGTCACATGCTTTGTCCTTCAGGCTCACCTCTCACTATTTTCTTAGCATCTTATAAACCAAATTTATAAAATCACATTTCATATGTATTTTTGAAAATCTGTCATCAGTTGAGTTCAGTTCAGTCACTCAGTTGTGTCCCCTCTTTGCAACCACATGGATCACAGCACACCAGGCCTCCCTGTCCATCACTAACTCCCAGAATTTACCAAAACTCATGTCCTTCGAGTCGGTGATGCCATCCAGCCATCTCATCCTCTGTTGTACCCTTCTTCTCCTGCCCACAACCCCAGCATCAGGGTCTTTTCCAATGAGTCAATTCTTCACATGAGGTGGCCAAAGTATTGGAGTTTCAGCTTCAGCATCAGTCCTTCCAATGAACACCCAGGACTGATCTCCTTTAGGATGGACTGGTTGGATCTCCTTGCAGTCCAAGGGACTCTCAAAAGTCTTCTCCAACTTCTTCATCACACTTCAAAATCATCAATTCTTTGGCTCTCAGCTTTCTTCACAGTCCAACTCTGAAATCTATACATGACCACTGGAAAAACCAAAGCCTTGACTTGGCAAAGTAATGTCTCTGTTTTTCAATAAGCTATCTAGGTTGGTCACAATTTTCCTTCAAAGGATTAAGCGTCTTTTAATGTCATGGCTGCCGTCACCACCTGCAGTGATTTTGGAGCCCCCCAAAATAAAGTCTGACACTGTTTCCACTGTTTCTCCATCTATTTGCCATGAAGTGATGGGACGGGATGCCATGATCTTCATTTTCTGAATGTTAAGCTTTAGGCCAACTTTTTCATTCTCCTCTTTCACTTTTATCAAGAGGCTTTTAAGTTCCTCTTCACTTTTTGCCATAAGGGTGGTGTCATCTGCATATCTGAAGTTATTGATATTTCACCTGGCAATCTTGATTCCAGCTTGTGCTTCTTGCAGCCCAGTGTTTCTCATGATGTACTCTGCATAGAAGTTAAATAAGCAGGGTGACAATATACAGCCTTGATGTACTCCTTTTCCTATTTGGAACCAGTCTGTTGTTCCATGTCCAGTTCTAACTGTTGCTTCCTGACCTGTATATAGATTTCTCAAGAGGCAGGTCAGGTTGTCTGGTATTCCCATCTCTTTCAGAATTTTCCAGTTTATTGTGATCCACACAATCAAAGGCTACGATATAGTCAGTAAAGCAGAAATAGATGTTTTTCTGGAACTCTTGTTTTTCCCATGATGCAGCAGATGTTGGCAATTTGATCTCTGGTTCTTTTGCCTTTCCTAAAACCAGCTTGAACATCTGGAAATTCATGGTTCACGTATTGCTGAATCCTGGCTTGGAGAATTTTGAGCATTACTTTACTAGCGTGTGAGATGAATGCAATTGTGCGGTAGTTTGAGTGTTCTTTGGCATTGCCTTTCTTTGGGATTGGAATGAAAACTGACATTTTCCAGTCCTGTGGCCACTGCTGAGTTTTCCAAATTTGCTGGCATACTGGGTTCAGCACTTTCACAGCATTATCTTTCAGAATTTGAAATATCTCAATAATAGGATGTTAAGAAAAATAAATGAATGACTGTATTTAATATGCTCATTAATTATAAGAATGATGCCATTTTCAGAAATATTAAAATGTAAGAAAAATATGTGCCTTGTATCAAAAATTTTAAATATCTGGAACTCCATAAAACTTATACCTCTTGCAGCTTCCATGTCTTGGCATGAGCTACTCTGTCATCTAAATTGTCAAATCACCATTGCTCCATCCTTCTCCAGCCAACTTTTCATCATCTTTCAAAACTCTACTTAAAGTTCTGTTTTCCTGATATCTTTTATTGACCTATAATCTAGCAGCCTCCTCACTACCTTGGGATGTTCTCTATAAAAGTATAATATACTAATTTAGTACCTACTGATGGCTCTACCTACATAGTTACATGCTGTGTTAGTCAACTAATGACCTCAAATATGTCAGTGCCTTAATACCCAAAGCCTACAATTTTACCTTATCTGGAAAAAGGACATTGACAATATGATTAAATTCAGGAATTTGAGATGAGGAGATTATCCCGAATTAACAAGGTAGGCCCAACATAACCACAAGAGATCTGCTGAGCAAAAACTAAGAGTATCAAAATAGTAGGAGATGGTATAAGAAAAAGAGGACATTAAAGGAAAGTGAAGAAATGGACATAAACCAAAGATAAAGGCAAAGGCAAGGAGATAGATTCTTCCCTTGGTGATCTCAGGAAAAAAAAAAAAAATTAGCTCTTGCAAAATCCTTAATTTTAGACCATTGTCACTGATTTTCAAGTTTTTATCTCCAGAACTGAAAGACTATATATATACATATATATATATATATATATATATATATATATATATATATCTATTTTAAGCCACTAAGTTTGTGGTAATTTGTTACATTAACCATTAAGAAAACTAATTTACATTGGTAAATTAGTTTGAAAATCTCTCTTACCATTAAANATATATATATATATATATCAACTAGTTAAATGGTTCTACTTCATGTTTTACATACATCATTATTTATGTATATCACATGTTAATTTAAGGAGCTCTTAGAAATGTATTTCATAAAAAGTAAAATATTTGTCATCACTGTGAATGTTATTGCAAACACAGGTAAAAACCTAAGCATAACATTATTTCTTTCTGTGTTAATAGTACAAAAACACATTTTGGTATAGCACTCATGGTAATAGAACTATTTTTACTAAGTTCCTAAATTAAAACACCATAATTCAAAATTGCATCCTCAAACAGCTGTAGTTGTGAAAATACACAAATATTTTATTCCATATATTATTCTGTATATTTTACTCACAGTAAACACAATAAAACATAATTTTTATGACAAGCCTTATACTTCTTTCTCTTCTCAGAAAGGAAAAAAATGTTTGAAATGACAGTGTATGCCTTTCTCCTTGCTGTTCATTGACAGTTGTTGTTTTTTTTACCATGCAAATTCTTGAAGAACTAACTTTAAATATACTTAAGTGTAGTTTACTGATACTGAATTTATATTAAAGGCTTCTAATTTTTATTCACTTCTCAAAATTAATTGAATGTCTTCAATCAAAACATGTGAATGAAGTTTCAGAAAATTTAGCTTTGGAAGTTTATAAATTTATCAAATGAAAAATATTGAAAACATAGTTTACAGATAGGAAGACGTTAAAATCCCTATAGAATTAAATGAAAAATCAAACAAATGAAATGAGTGTAAATGGAGATCAAAATTTATGCCTGGAATTTTGTAAAGTTTGCTTTGAACTATCTCCATCTGTGGGAAAAATCCATTGACATTATATCAGAATCAGATAACACTACTGGAATTGATTTAAAGTATTAAAATATGTACTCGTGTACACCTGTGGTGGATTCATGTCGATGTATGGCAAAGCCAATAGAGTATTCTAAAGTAAAATAAAGTAAAAAAAAATAATATCAAAATATGTACTAAATAAACTTGCTCTGCATCCTTCTATTAATCTCTGAATAACAAACATAAAGAAGTTTGTGTTGTTAATATTCATATATATATGTGGTACTTTTATTTTTAGAAGGAATTATAGTTAGAAAATAGTTAGTTTTAGATTCAACAATATGGCAAAATTGATTTTTGCCAATTAACAAATATTTCAAAAAATATACATTTCTTTTAATACCTCTTATCATTCTTAAAGTATATATATTTTGAACCTTGAATTGTATGGTCACCAGAATTCTAAAGCAGAAAAAATAATCATGTAAGAATATACATGTAAATATAAGAAAAACTATCAAGTGATGATAAGCCCTTTCAAAGGAAAGGAAGAGAAAACTGACAAGAGCCTAGTCAGCTCTTGAATAAGTTTTTGTTTGTTTCATTCCGTGACAGAAAGTATGGAACACTGTCAAGTTTATGTTAAGAAATTTTCTTCCAGTTGCTATATGGGAAAGAAAGTGCAGAGATTAAAGAAGTAGGGAGAACAATTACACAAAAAATGGTGAACATACAACTATTAAAAATTAAAACAGGCAAACAACTTAGCAAGTTACAATGTTCTCTACACACTAAACATTGTGCTGAATATTTAAATAAATTAAGTACATTTAAAGTATCAAATGCATATAAATTAGTCAAGCATATATGAAGTTAGCCCACAAATACACAGTTTAAAATAGGCACTATCTAAAATTTCTAAAAATACTCTTACAAGGATGAAGACTCAGTTCAAAAATTATTGAAATGATATTATCTCAATATGCATATACAGATATGAATAAAAGTGGTTAATTCAACAATAGCATAAGCAAAAGACTATTATAATAAGTTCCATTATCTGAATTAATGAATAAGACACCTCACTTGATAAGGTCACATTGAATCCCAATGTATCTCAGTCCAACTGTATCATAGAGCTCTATGAATTAATTCATCAATAATTCATTCTGTATATTTTAACAAGAAATGAAAATTGCAAATAACTCAAGGCATGTTTTCGGTGGGAGTCAGAAATCAAAAAGAAAAACACCTACAGATTTAGTATATTCTCAAATTTTATTTTTAAAAATATTTTCCAGTGATTCATCATATATGTATTTAATACTGGATAAGATATTTAAATGTTTCAATGATATAAATCTACACATTTTATTCTCCAGTTAAGATTCCTCAAATTGCTTGTTTCATAGAGATAGTGATTAATAAAATTAAATATGAAATGACCATATGTATAAGATCTATGAGGTCCTAACTTGCTGAGTATATACATTTGCTTAATGTATTACTCTCTACCTATGTGAAATGAATATAGATAGTTCCTTAAAAGGAAAATAGCTTGCCTAGAAAATAAATTTATGTGAAATTTCTTCAAATAATTCTTGGAGATAGACCCTGTAAAGCATATTACAATCCAAATGTGTTTCTCAAGAGGCCAAATAAATTAAACCTTCAGCAGGGAAGTTACATAAAGGCTAGACTGCAAAAGCCATGTTCTGCAGCTAGATTTGAAGCACTCTTATAGCTACACAAAATTGTGTTGACCTATCAATTTATTTTATTATTCTCTGCTAATTACTTTAAAACTACTAAACCTTTTGAAGTATTCTTATTTTTCTACTAAACATAAGTAGTTAAAAGCAACCATCATTGAAATCATCATTACCAAATTCTTAGCTATTATGTACATTAACAAATCTGTTACTCACTCCAACTAGAGGAAATTGCTGACACAGTTTATAGCATAGGGCAAATAAGGAGCTGCTTAATTGGGAGGGGGGTGGGGAGTGCTCTCAAGGGTCCAAATAAATAGTTCTAAAATAATTGTCATACAGTATATGGCTTTTAAAATTGTAATTCCCAAACTGAATGCCAAAGTTCACTGGGGCATCACAATGAATTAATGGGGTCGCCGTGGAATATTTTAAAATGTTGAAGAAAGCAGAGTGACACCTATTGGACATCATACAAATGACAACCATTAACTTCTTTGAATACAGGTAGCTTAGTAAAGATGTAAAGATGGTAAAGAATCTGCCTGCAGTGCAGGAAACCAGGGTTCAATTCGGGAAGATCCCCTGGAGAAGGGAATAGCCACTCACTCCAGTATTTTAGCCTGGAGAATTCCTTGGACAGAGGGGTCACAAAGAGTCAGACACAATTTAGCAGCTAACATGCATACTTAATAAATATAATTACTGGCTTTTGGTTTTGTTTGTATGACTTTTGTCAATGGAAAGGAAATATTAAAACACTAAAGGTGCCAAGACATGAGAGATTTTGGGAACCACAGTTTTATACTGATTTCAGGAAAGTGCATGATGGAACCTCCAAAGAGGCCAGTAGCATGCCATGATCGATTACAAAAAAAGAAAGTTACAGTACATTTTAAAACACATATCCTTTCTATTAGATGTACCAGCATCTCTTACTGAATTCTTAATATGGGCAATACCAAAATGAAATAACAGACCAGGATTACTAGCAAGTTTCAAGAAAGGAAAAAGCAGACACAATCTAGGTAGCCAAATATGGATAATTAAGTTATTTCTGCTTCTTGGAATCTTAAATTTATTGTGTAGTAGCTGGTATTGTCTAAATTAGCCATTCAGATATTTAAACACTCAGGTCTCACAAATAAGGAAAAGACCACAGAGGAAAATGGAGACTAATAAATGTTCATCTGATTATGCATATATCTGTTAAAGGAGGATTAGGACAGCCTCTGCATTGCCAAATTTTAAGGCAGGATCTTTCTTAATCTGAGATAATTTAAACTATATTTATTTTAAATATTAGAGTATATATACACAAAATGTCTACTAGAATTTGAAGTAGAAAAGTGGATTCTTACTTCAAAAAGTGATGTAAGTGTAAAGTTTACTGTCAAACAAACATTATTTCAGAACCAAATGAGCATTTCTTTACTACTAAGAAATAATAATTACACAGTGACCCAATACACATTTTTCAAGTGCCAATGGAACAATCTCCAGGATAAGCCAAATGCTATGCCACAAAACAATTCTAAATAAATTTAATCATATGAAGAATTATATGAAGAATCTCTCTGACCACATGTTACAAGATTAGAAATCAATTAAAACAAAACAAAACAAAAAAGCCAAAAACACAAGCAGATGGAGGCTAAATTATATGCAACTAAGCAACCATGAGATCACTGAAGAAATTTAAAAATAAATTTAAAAATCACTTGGGACAAATAAAAATGAAAAATGAAAACAAAATTATCTAAAACCCATGGGACACAATAAAAGCAGTGGTAAGAGGGAAGTTTATAGCCTGCTTCAGGAAATAAGAAAAATCTTGCCTAGTCTTACACCTAAAGGAACAGAAATAATAATAAACAAAATCCAAAGTAAGCAGAAGGAAAGAAATCATAAAGATTAATGCAGAAATAAATGAAATAAAGACTAAATAAAATGACAGAAGAGATCAACTGCTGATTCTTTGAAGGGATTTTTAGAAAGACTGGTGCTTTTTATGTATACTCATGAATAAAATGGAGAGAAGGTCCTTGTTAATATAACCAGAAATGAAAGAGAAGTTATAGTTGTCACTGCAGAAATATGAAAAATCATAAAAGACTACTGTTAATAAAAAAATTATATACCAAAAAAAGCACAAGCTAGAAGAAATGGGTAAATTCCTAGAAATATGCAATGTCTCAAGAGTGAAACAGAAAGAAATAGAAAATATTAACAGATTTATTACCGGTAATAAAATTGAATCAGCTAGAAAACAAACTCCTAAGGCTATACTTTCAGGGATCATTTCTATATTTCCTTACTAGAGAACTTTCTCTGAATAACATATAGACGTGTAGGGCACCAGAAACCACAAGGAGGAAGTGCAGCATGAAAACAAAAACAAAAACCAAACAAAAATATACTGCAAAAACAAATAAAAAGGACTCCTGGGAGGGGGGGAACTCTAGGACCACCTGGCTTCATGTGTGAATTTTAGCAAACATTTAAAGAAAAGTTAACATCTATCTATCTAAAAATATTCTAAATTATTCTAAAGAGGGACCACCTCCAAATTCATTCTATGAGGCCAGGATCACCCAGATGAAAAAATCACACAAAAGTATCACACGCAAAAAGAAAATGACAGGCCAAAATCTCTGGTCAACAGAGATGCAAAACTTCACAATGAAATATTGGCAAACTGAATTCGACAGGATACTAAAAAGATCATACGCTGTAATAAATTTGGATTTATCCAGGATATAAGGATAGTTCAATAACCAAAAATCAATTGATACACCACATTAACAAACTGAAGATTGAAAATCATATGATCATTTCAATAGATGCACAAAAAAATCTTTGACAAAATTCAACAATAATTTAAAACAAAAACTCAACAAAATGAGTATAGAGGAAATATAACGAGCAAATCCCATGGGTGGAGGACCCTGGTAGGCTGCAGTCCATGGGATCGCTAAGAGTCAGACACAACTGAGTGACTTCACTTTTACTTTTCACTTTCTTGCATTGGAGAAGGAAATGGCAACCCACTCCAAGTGTTCTTGCCTGGAGAATCCCAGGGACAGGGGAACCTGGTGGGCTGCCGTCTATGGGGTCGCACAGAGTCAGACACGACTGAAGCAACTTAGCAGCAGCAGCAGCAACCTAATNTGGTAAGAGGGAAGTTTATAGCCTGCTTCAGGAAATAAGAAAAATCTTGCCTAGTCTTACACCTAAAGGAACAGAAATAATAATAAACAAAATCCAAAGTAAGCAGAAGGAAAGAAATCATAAAGATTAATGCAGAAATAAATGAAATAAAGACTAAATAAAATGACAGAAGAGATCAACTGCTGATTCTTTGAAGGGATTTTTAGAAAGACTGGTGCTTTTTATGTATACTCATGAATAAAATGGAGAGAAGGTCCTTGTTAATATAACCAGAAATGAAAGAGAAGTTATAGTTGTCACTGCAGAAATATGAAAAATCATAAAAGACTACTGTTAATAAAAAAATTATATACCAAAAAAAGCACAAGCTAGAAGAAATGGGTAAATTCCTAGAAATATGCAATGTCTCAAGAGTGAAACAGAAAGAAATAGAAAATATTAACAGATTTATTACCGGTAATAAAATTGAATCAGCTAGAAAACAAACTCCTAAGGCTATACTTTCAGGGATCATTTCTATATTTCCTTACTAGAGAACTTTCTCTGAATAACATATAGACGTGTAGGGCACCAGAAACCACAAGGAGGAAGTGCAGCATGAAAACAAAAACAAAAACCAAACAAAAATATACTGCAAAAACAAATAAAAAGGACTCCTGGGAGGGGGGGAACTCTAGGACCACCTGGCTTCATGTGTGAATTTTAGCAAACATTTAAAGAAAAGTTAACATCTATCTATCTAAAAATATTCTAAATTATTCTAAAGAGGGACCACCTCCAAATTCATTCTATGAGGCCAGGATCACCCAGATGAAAAAATCACACAAAAGTATCACACGCAAAAAGAAAATGACAGGCCAAAATCTCTGGTCAACAGAGATGCAAAACTTCACAATGAAATATTGGCAAACTGAATTCGACAGGATACTAAAAAGATCATACGCTGTAATAAATTTGGATTTATCCAGGATATAAGGATAGTTCAATAACCAAAAATCAATTGATACACCACATTAACAAACTGAAGATTGAAAATCATATGATCATTTCAATAGATGCACAAAAAAATCTTTGACAAAATTCAACAATAATTTAAAACAAAAACTCAACAAAATGAGTATAGAGGAAATATAACGAGCAAATCCCATGGGTGGAGGACCCTGGTAGGCTGCAGTCCATGGGATCGCTAAGAGTCAGACACAACTGAGTGACTTCACTTTTACTTTTCACTTTCTTGCATTGGAGAAGGAAATGGCAACCCACTCCAAGTGTTCTTGCCTGGAGAATCCCAGGGACAGGGGAACCTGGTGGGCTGCCGTCTATGGGGTCGCACAGAGTCAGACACGACTGAAGCAACTTAGCAGCAGCAGCAGCAACCTAATAAAGGCCATATATGACATGCCCATAGCTAACATCAGACACACTAACAAAAACATGAAAGCACTCCCTCTATAATCAGTAACAAGAAAAGTATGCCCACACTTGCTACTTTTATTCAACACAGTATAGCAACTCTTAGCTCTAGCAATCATACAAGAAAAGGACATTTTAAAAAATCCAAATTGGAAAGGAAAATTTAAAACTATCACTGTATGTAGATGACATAATATTATACTTAGAAAATCCCCAAAACCTCACCAAAAAACTACTATCTCATCAAGGAATTTGTTAAAGTTTCAGGATGAAAGACTAATACAGAGAAATGCTTCATTTCTATACACTAAAAACAGGAAAAGTAAGAAAGAACACAACTAATACTTTCAGAAAAAGATTAAAGATTTTTAAAATCATATTTACTACCACATAAAAAATAATAAAATAACTAGGAATAAATGTAACTAAGGAAGTAAGCTAGTTACATTCAGAAAATCATAAGACACTGGTGAAAGAAACTGAATACCATATAAATAGATAGAAATATATGCTGCATTTATGGATAGGAAGAATTACTATTGTTAAAATGATCATACCTCCTAAGGTAAACTACAGACTTGGTGAAATCCCTATGAAAATAACAAGGCATTCTTTACAGGACTGGAACAAGTACTTCTAAAATTAAATGGAGACACAAAGACCCTGAACAGCCAAAATAACCTTAAAAAAAAAAAAACAAATCTAGAAGTGATATGCTGCCTGAGCTCAAAGTATACCACAAAGCTCTAGGCATCAAAACAGTATGCTACTGTCACAAAAATAGACATAATGATCAATGCAATAGAATAGAGAGCCCAGAAGTGAACCTACACTTAGATGGGCAATTAGTCTATGACAAAGAAGACAAGAATATACAATGGGGAAAACGCAGTCTCTTCAATAAATGGTGTTGAAAAAACTGGGCAGCTTCTGTAAAATAATTAAACTGGATGACTCACACGATATGCACAAAAGTAAAGTCAAAATTGATTAAAGATTTAACTGTTAGATCTAAAACAACAAAATTTCTTGAAGAAAATGCAGACAATAAGTTCTTTGACATTAGTATTATACTTTTGGATGTGCCTTTTGGCAGAAAATTCCACTTCTGCATATATACCCAAAACTATTGAAAGCAAGGACTCAAACAGATATGTTTATGCCCAAGTTCATAGCAACATTATTTCTAATAATAAACAGCTTGAAGCGAGCCTAATGTCCATTGATAGATGCATGGATTAAAAAATGTATAATATACATTCTCAAGAGGCAGGTTAGGTGGTTGGTATTCCCATCTCTTTCAGAATTTTCCACAGTTTCTTGTGATCCACACAGTCAAAAGCTTTGGCATAGTTAATAAAGCAGAAATAGATGTTTTTCTGGAACTCTCTTGCTTTTGCAATGATCCAGCAGATGTTGGCAATTTGATCTCTGGTTCCTCTGCCTTTTCTAAAACCAGCTTGAACATCAGGAAGTTCACAGTTCACATATTGCTGAAGCCTGGCTTGGAGAATTTTGAGCATTACTTTGCCAGCATGTGCAATGAGTGCAATTGTCCAGTAGTTTGAACATTCTTTGGCAGTGCCTTTCTTTGGCATTGGCTTTCTTTGGGATTGGAATGAAAACTGACCTTTTCCAGTCCTGTGACCACTCCTGAGTTTTTCAAATTTTTTGGCATATTGAGTGCAGCAATTTAACAGCATCTTATTTTAGGATATGAAATAGCTCAACTGGAATTCCATCACCTCATAGCTTTGTTCATAGTGATGCTTACTAAGGCCTACTTGACTTCACATTCCAGGATGTCTGGCTCCAGATGAGTGATCAAACCATATTGATTATCTGTGTCATGAAGATTTTTTTGCACAGTTCTGTGTATTCTTGCCACATCTTCTTAATATCTTCTAAGTCTGCTAGGTCCATACCATTTCTGTCCTTTATTGAGCCGATCTTTGCATTCCTTTGGTATCTCCAAGTTTCTTGAAGAGATCTCTATTCCTTCTCATTCTTCTGATTCCCTTTATTTCTTGGCACTGATCACTGAGTAAGGCTTTCTTATCTCTCCTTGCTATTCTTTGGAACTCTGCATTCAGATGGCTATATCTTTTCTTTTCTCCTTTGCTTTTTGCTTCTCTTCTTTTCACAGCAATTTGTAAGGCCTCATCAGACAGCCATTTTGCTTTTTTGCACTTTATTTTCTTAGCGCTGGTCTTGATCCCTGTCTCCTATACAATGTCACAAACCTCCATCCATAGTTCTTCAGGCACTCTGTCTATGAGATCTAGTCCCTTAAATCTATTTCTCACTTCCACTGTATAATTATAAGGGATTTGAATTAGGTCATACCTGAATTGTCTAATGGTTTTCCATGTATATATATACATATATAAGCACTATTACAATTTTGAAAAATGTTATAACTAAAGGAGCATGGCTATGATTCTATCTAAAGTTAATCACATTGATCCTAGATATCTTATTTTTAAAGTATATTTCCATCATTATATTATAAAATATGTATATCAATTTAAATCACAATTAAGTTATTTAAGATTCTTCATGATTCATTTATTCATCTCTATCAGCTTCATTTAGAAATAATTGCTGACAAGCTATACTTTGCAAACCATGTTGTTCTACCCTATAAATTTGCTTAAGTGGCATTGTTTTCTAATAAAAAAATAAAAATAAAAACTGACATTCTAAGAGTCTGAATAGGAACATATATAAGTATAGTTGTAAATGTGATATTAAATAAAAGTAAGATGGACATATAAAGGATATTATTTGTTTTCCTACTGATAAATGAGTACAGAACTCAGGATTTCTCCTGCCTAACTTTACTATACTGAAATCCTTTTTATACTTATTGAAAGATACTGGGAACTATAATTTCTAGAATCCTGTTTATAGGCAAGTTAAATAAACTCCCAGGTGAATATCTCTTATGTTGCTGGTTATTTTTTTCAGAGTAAAACAGGTATATAAAAATATTCATACATGTTATTATATTTATACATGTTATTTGTAGCATATATTCACTCATTTTGTAAACCAGGTCCACTCTTTTTCCTAACTACACAGCAGAATTTTTAAAACTAAATGTAAATATATTGGCAAACATGCTGACCTCTATTTAGGAGAATTTTATTAGTTTACTATTACTGTTATAAAATTCCCACCAATAGATGACTCAGATCAGCAAATATTTATTAAGTTTTAGCTTTGCAAGTCACAAGTCTGAAATGGGTCCCTAGGGATGTGTACTTTCAAAAGGCTTTTGTAGCGTATCCATTTTCTTGCCTTTTTTAGCTTCTAGAGACTACCTACATGCCTTGGCTCTTGCTGCTTCCTCAATCGTCAAAGCCAGCAGGGTAGCATATTTTCTCCTCTCTGATCTCCTGTTTTATTTTTAAAAGAAGCCTTATAAATTATCTGGCCTACCTGATATAATCTCCCTATCCAAAGACCTTTAACCAGATCATAATGCAAAGTTCCTTTCACCATATATTTATGTTAAATTTGTTTTCTCCCATCCTAAAGGCTGTCATTTCACCTTGCTCATAGTTTCCTTTGTTGTGAAAAAGCTTTTAAGTTTAATTAGGTCCCATTTGTTTATTTTTGCTTTTATTTCCATTTCTCTGGGAGGTGGGTCATAGAGCATCCTGCTTTGAGTTATGTCAGAGAGTGTTTTGCCTATGTTTTCCTCTAGAAGTTTTATAGTTTATGGTTTTATATTTAAATATTTAATCCATTTAGAGTTTATTTTTGTGCATGGTGTTAGAAAGTATTCCAGTTTCATTCTTTNCATCCTGCTTTGAGTTATGTCAGAGAGTGTTTTGCCTATGTTTTCCTCTAGAAGTTTTATAGTTTATGGTTTTATATTTAAATATTTAATCCATTTAGAGTTTATTTTTGTGCATGGTGTTAGAAAGTATTCCAGTTTCATTCTTTTAACAGATGGTTCACCAGTTTTCCCAGCACAGCTTGTAAAAGAGATTGTCTTTTCTCCATTGTATATTCTTGCCTTCTTGGTCAAAGATAAGGTGTCCATAGGTGCATGGATTTATCTCTGGGCTTTCTATTTTGTTCCATTAATCTGTATATCTGTCTTTGTGCAGGTGCCATACTGTCTTGATGACTGTAGCATTAGTCTGAAGTGTAGTCTGTAGCATAGTCTGCAGTCAGTCAGATTGATTCTTCTAGTTCCATTCATCTTTCTCAAGATTACTTTGGCTATTTGAGGTTTTTTTGTAATTCCATACAAATTGTGAAATTATTTGTTCTAATTCTTTGAAAAATACCATTGGAAGCTTAAGAGAGGTGACATTGACTTTGTAAGTTGCTTTGAGTAGTATATGCATTTTCACTATTTTGATACTTCCAATCCTTGAATGTGGTCTATTTCTTCACCTCTTTGTGTCATCTTTGATTTCTTTCATTAGTGCTTTATAGTTTTCTATATATAGGTCTCTTGTTTCTTTAGATAGGTTTATTAAAGTACAACTTTCCAAAACTGAACCAGGAAGAAATAGAAAATCTTAACATACCCATCATAAGCATGGAAATTGAAACTGTAATCAGAAATCTTCCAGCAAACAAAAGCCCAGGGCCAGAGGGCTTCACAGTTGAATGCTACCAAAAATTTAGAGAAGAGCTCACACCAATCCTACACAAACTCTTCCAGAAAATTTCAGAGAAAGGTAAACTTCTAAACTCAATCTATGAGGCCACCATCACCCTAATACAAAAATCTGACAAAGATGCCACCAAAAAAAGGAAACTACAGGCCAATATCACTGATGGACATAGATGAAAAAATGCTTAACAAAATTCTAGTAATCAGAATCCAACAACACATTAAAAAGATCATACACCATGATCAAGTGGGCTTTATCCCAGGAATGCAAGGATTTCAATATCCACAAATCAATCAATGTAATTCAACACATTAACAAACTGGAAAATAAAAGCCATATGATTATCTCAATAGATGCAGAGAAGGCCTTTGACAAAATTCAAATTCCATTTATGATAGAAACTCTCCAGAAAGCAGGAATAGAAGGAACATATCTCAACATAATAAAAGCTATATATGACAAACCCACAGCAAACATTATCCTCAATAGTGAAAAACTGAAAACGTTTCCCCTACAGTCAGGAACAAGACAAGGGTGCCCACTTTCACCTCTACTATTCAACATAGTTCTTGAAGTTTTGGCCACAGCAATCAGGGCAGAAAAAGAAACAAAAGGAATCCAAATTGGAAAACAAGAAGTAAAACTCTCACTGTTTGCAGATGACATGATCCTCTACATAGAAAACCCTAAAGACTCCACCAGAAAATTACTAGAGCTAATCAATGAATATAGTAAAGTTGCAGGATATAAAAGCAACACTCAGAAATACCTTGCATTCCTATACACTAATAATGAGAAAGTAGAAAAAGAAATTAAGGAAACAATTCCATTCACCGTTGCATCAAAAAGAATAAAATACTTAGGAATATATCTACCTAAATAAACTAAAGACCTATATATAGAAAACTATAAAACATTGACAAAAGAAAT
>SJYV01017721.1:734305-759157 GCA_006410875.1 Neotragus pygmaeus
AAAGGAGGCAAGAATATACAGTGGAGTAAAGATGATCTCTTTAACTAGTGGTGCTGGGAAAACTGGTCAACCACTTGTAAAAGAATGAAACTAGATCACTTTCTAACACCACACACAAAAATAAACTTAAAATGGATTAAAGATCTAAATGTAAGACCAGAAACTATATATAGTGAAATATCATTAAAAATAACAAACTAATGCATTTTCAGTGACATGGATGGACCTAGAGAGTGTTATACTGAGTGAAGTAAGTCACACAGAAGAAGAACTATCCAATGGCATCTGTTATATGTGAAATCTAAAAAGAAATGATACAAACCAGATAATTACAAAACAGACTCACAAACTTATAGACAGAGCTTATGATTGTTGGGGTAGAGAAGGGGTAAAGGGATAGTTACGGAGTTTGGGATGGACATGTCTACATTGCTATGTTTAAAATGAATAACCAACAAGGTCCTATTATATAGCACATGGAACTCTGTTCATTGTTATGAGGCTTCCAGGATGGGAGAGGAGTTTTGGGGAGAATGGATATATGGATGTGTATGACTGAGTCCCTCCCTGTTCACCTGAAATTGTCACAACATTCAGTTCAGTTCAGTTCAGTCGCTTAGTAGTGCCCGACTCTGCGACCCCATGAATCGCAGCACGCCAGGCCTCCCTGTTCATTACTATCTCTTGGAGTTCAATCAGACTCATGTCCATCTGCCCCCTCCCTGTTCATTACCATCTCTCGGAGTTCACTCAGACTCACGTCCATCTGCCATCCAGCCATCTCATCCTTGGTCATCCCCTTCTCCTCCTGCCCCCAATCGCTCCCAGCATCAAAGTCTTTTCCAGTGAGTCAACTCTTTTCATGAGGTGGCCATTTGTTAACTGGCTATATGCCAATATAAAATAAAAAGTTTAAAAAAGAAAAAATATGCTATCTTTAGAATGATAGAAAAGTTTTCAGAAATTTTATTCATCTGCCCACAATCCCTGACCAATCTCAGTGGCAGTCTTGGTCTTGACCCCAAATGGTGTCAGCCCAAGGTCCCATTTTCTCCCTCCAAAAGGAGGGAACAAAGCAGACTTTATTTGTAAATTATTGTGTACATCTGTTCTAACTTGTCTGGAGGATACCTGGAGGATGGACTCACTCATCTCTAACTCACAAAACTTAAATGCAGGTAGGAAAACTGATGGGGATTGTTTGTAAATGCTACAAGTGGGCTATAAGCCCGTCTGGACAAGAGATTCCAAATAGAGACATACAATTGACCATATGAGGCCTGGAAAAGGAAGTTTTGCTGAAACTCTGGGAAAGGTGGAAACAACCCAAATGTTTGCCAACAGAGACAGAGGGAGAGAGGGAGAGAGTAAGGGAGGAGAGGGAAGGAAGAAAGGAAGGACAACCAATGATAAAAAATTATCACCAGAAAAACAGCTGAATCTATTTTGACTGTGCAGTCTGAAATATATAAAAGTGCTGTAAATAAACATTTTTTTAAGCGAAAGGAAAGTTTCCATCTTCTCCCACAACATCAGTTCCTATAGCCTTCATGATTGGTTTCAACTCTAGCAAAAAAGTGTTGCTGTTTGTCTTTCACATTTGCCTAAAGTGTCCCCTTAGGTGACGTGAATTAACTGAATTCACAAACTGTGGTAAAAACTCTATTGCTGTCTATATATTCCCTTTACAACACAAAATATCATTAAATGTAAACCATTACAAATTGCAAACTTTTAACACTATTGAAAATATTTCTCAGGTATTTACCGGTTCTGTGGCACTAAGTCAAGACCAGAATATCACAATTACTTCCATAAAATATTATTGCATCTTATAGGAAGTAAAAGATACCAAGGAATGATTTTTAAAGACTATTTTAGTTTCTAGGAGTTTCACTATTTTCATAGTTACACCCAACTAGAAAAAGCAATTTATAAATTAGCAAGCTGCTGCTGCTGCTAAGTCATATCCAACTCTGTGCAACCTCATAGATGGCAGCTCACCAGGCTCCCCCATCCCTGGGATTCTCCAGGCAAGAACACTGGAGTGGGTTGCCATTTCCTTCTCTAAAATTAGCAAAATTGGTAATTATATATATATATATATACAAATACATATACAAATTTGGTAATTAGCAAAATTGATCATAATTTTTACAATAACATAGCAGTCTTATGCAATCAAATTTAATGAAAGGACTTAAGGGGACAGCAACAGCATGCATAATAGTTCCTAAGTTAGAAAAATATTCATCTAGAAAAAAGAATATCTCCATGTTAGAGCAATTTGGTTCCAAAACACAAATATATATCACTTCCTTTTCCTTCAGTATATAGAAAAATGAGGGGGGTTTATTCTTTTTCCCCATTAGAAAAGAAAAAGAGTAGAGGCAAAATTATAAAACTAAGATAGTTGTTATTTCTAGGATAAAGGAAGGGGTGCAATAACAGGAAAGGACACCAATGTGTGTTTCTGAGTCTCTGACGTTGTTCTATTTCTTGGCTCACATTATAGGTTACACAAGTGTTTTCTTTATAGACGTTTGTGGTACTATATAATTATGCTTATGCATTTATCAGTTTGTATATTATTATGCTATGAAGAAAAATTTTTAAGATAAAGTTATACTGTTTAGCAGGATGTCTTCATCTTGAGACATGTAAATTTATATATTGATGTTCATTTGCAGATGTAAGCATTTATATATAATTTCTAATGGTATAAATAAGATTTTGGATATTTGTTCAGTATAAACACTTGAAGTCTAGAAAATACTATGATAGATATAAAATAAAAACTCAATATATTATATTATTGTATTGACTAATAGGCTTAGTGGAAACGCAATCCAATAAAATATTATTCAATGCCCAAATATGTAAAGATAATTACAGGTAGATAGGTAGGTTGATAGATCGATAGATGATAGATAAAAAATAAGCTTTTCTGGTGATTCTTCTCAAATGTAGTTGAATTCAAAAAGGTCTCCAAAGATTAAGTCCCAGTAAGAATCTCTAAAGAGTGAGTCCCAAAGTCAATAATCTTAAAAGCAAATAATTGAGGACAGGCTAATTGCTAACAGATTGTTCTTACTGATATGAAGAAAATCTATGACAGAGTCTCTGAGTTTACAGTAAAGAAGAAAAGTGTGTAATTTAAGTCATGGCAGAAAGAAATGGTGGAGCATGAAAGAATAGAGAGGGTACTATTCTGTCATGTATTTCACCATTAATAAAACAGCATTATAACAGTCATTGAAGGGGTTGCTCTTGGTAAGATGATTTGACATTAAGATGGTTCTCTCAGTTTGAGGGATTTAGCACTAAGCCGTCTACAGCCAAACTTCCCAGCAACTGAGGGAATATGCCTTTGATCTGAGAGAAGCCTTGCAGCATCCACTATGATCAATTAAATTTAATTTCAGATTCAAAAATTAGCACTTAAATAAACAAAGCAGACCAATACATGACATTTTAAATATATAATTTAAGGTCAACGCAGTGATAGTCATTTTCTGTATCTCAAGAATTCTACAGATATTTTTAGAGTGTTACATTTTCTGTGGTTTCAGGTATTATCAGTTTGTTACTGTTTTCCAATTACATTTGTAAGGCCCAAGCTCGCTCTTTTTCTTATTTAAGTGGCATAAATACCATTAAATTGATGAAACAGCTAAGTGAAAAAATGAAGGTGAGTCTTTTGTCCTCTGTAATAACCTCCCTTATGCTAGATTTCTAATTTGTTGGGCCTTTATTGACAGGAGAAAACACATTTTGTGAGCATGTCAGCCAAAGATAGCATTTATAGCTTCTAAATAATTAGGTATTGATTAATTTCACCAGGAATATATGGGCCATTTTTTTCAAGCTTGCCCATTGTTAAAGATCATATAATTTCAACTCAAGAAATCACATAACACTGCCTCAATCCTTAATAGCTAGCCCCTATTGCTTACCTTCCATAATTATATGTGTGAATTGCAATTGCCCCAAGAGAACATGGATGAGTTTCAATTCTGTTAAACTTCTTAGATCTTCATTCTTATATAGGCAAAATTAGAAGAAAGGGGCTTCCAGTTTTTGCTTTTAAACTTTAAGTTTATATAGTTATAAATGAATATATGCATTAAAAAACATCTAAAATCTAAGTAAGATATGATAGGCTACATACCACTAGGAAAAAATAACAGCAGACCCCAAATACTGGTAGACTCAAATGAGAGGCGTAAATACTTTTTAGCAGATGTTCATAAATTCAGTGCCATAGGGGAGTTGATGGTCATACCCCTACTTGCATAATACCCTTTTCATCACTATAGTGAGTATTAGAGAGGAAATTATACTTTATCTTCTGGCTATTTTCTACCTTTAGACATATTAAGAATCATCAACAATAACATTTTGGTGATATATAGACATAAACATATACAGAGTAATAGATGTAAGTCTTTGAAAGTGTTAGTCGTTCAGTCATGTCTGACTTTGCGACCTCATGACAGTAGCCTGCCAGGCTTCTCTGTCCATGGAATTCTCCAGGCAAGAATACTGGAGTGGGTTGCCTTTTCATTCCTTGGAGGATCTTCCTGACCTAGGGATTGAACCTGGGTCTCCTGCATTGCAGCCAGACTCTACTGTCTGAGCCATCATCAACAATAACATTTTGGTGATATATAGACACAAACAAATACAGAATGATAGATGTAAAGCTATAGATATACAAATATGACCAGTACAAGATATAGATGTAATGGCCTCCTGCTTTATAGAAACCAAGTTTCTATACATCAGATAAGTTTTGGCATGTTAGTGGCCAAAATGTTGGCTGAATCTTCAAAGGTTTCTGTACTATGAAAAGATTAATATAGAGCTGCTTTCTCTCCACTGCAAAACAAAAAAATACAAAAATAGTCCTTTAAATTTATCTAAGTAGCACTCAGTTAAAAAGATTCTAGTCTCCCAACTCAAGATATTGTTATGTTGTTTTTTAACACAGATAATCCTGTTAGTAATAAGTCAAACAATTTTGAGTTATATAAAATTATTAATCATGCCTTCTTCTCTTTGAATTATTAAGTCAGCCAATGGGTTGTATCTTTCCAACTGTTTCTCTATGTTAATATAAAAAATTACAGATATCTATCTCTATAGATATAGGTATAGTATAAAAGTTTACATATAGATGTTTACACTCACATATGCACACATTGCTCTTTCTTAATAAAAGTATAATCATATTATATATGTATGTATACACACCCAACTGGAGTAAGGAGGCTTGGAAGCTATTGTTTCAATGTGTCTGAGTCAGGTTTGATTCCCATGGCACAAAATTGTGCCAGTTAAGTGTACTGTCTTATTTTATATTACCCCAAGCGATATACCTTATGGTATATGGCTTCTGGAGGTGTAAGGATGATGCAAAAGAGTCCTGGTGAAACTTAATTCCATTCTATCAATACACCACAAGAGTAATTTTTAACATAAGAGACAGATATTTGGTGTACTTGAACCCATCAGTGTACCAATGTTTTCTCCTTGTTTATGCACAGTAGAACTTCCACATGTATGTTACTCATTTGTATGTATGTGCACCTTTGACTGATGAATTAACCTAAGATAAATCACTGCATTGGACAGACATCCATTCTTTCCTTTATTATGATCCAATGGCCAGTATCAAAGCTGCTGGTCAGATAGACTTGTGATAATGTATATCAGCTTGGCCCCACTGGAGACTGTGATTCTAAAAAGGCAATCTCTCCAGACTGACACAGCCCTGTGCCAAACTCTATGTCTTGGTTATTGAAACAGGGGCTCAATTTCAAACCCTTGGCTAGGTGCCTTTGTGTACAGCATAGTCTGCCCCAATGCATGCATCAACACTGATCAGATTGATTCCCTAAGAAGGACAATCAGGAGGACAGTTTCTAGAGTGTTATTTTCCTTTCACATCTCCAAATGGGTAAATTACTAAGAGGAGCTTATTTGTTCTCCTAAACGAAAATTAATATAGTCATAACCTGCTTAAAGTTGCTTCCTTCCTTTCTCAGTTTTCCTTTCTGGAAAGGGGGTTCTGGCTTCTTCCATTTGCTTTTATCTCTGATAATGGTTTTTCCAGTAGTCATGTATGGATGTGAGAGTTTGACTGTGAAGAAAGCTGAGTGCGGAAGAATTGATGCTTTTGAACTGTGGTGTTGGAGAAGACTCTTGAGANAGCCATGAAATTAAAAGACGCTTACTCCTTGGAAGGAAAGTTATGACCAACCTAGATAGCATATTAAAAAGCAGAGACATTACTTTGCCAACAAAGGTCCATCTAGTCAAGGCTATGGTTTTTCCAGTAGTCATGTATGGGTGTGAGAGTTGGACTGTGAGGAAAACTGAGCACTGAAGAGTGGATGCTTTTGAACTGTGGTGTTGGAGAAGATTCCTGAGAGTCCCTTGGACTGCAAGGAGATCCAACCATTCCATTCTAAAAGAGATCAGTCCTGGGTGTTCTTTGGAAGTACTGATTCTAAAGTTGAAACTCCAGCATTTTGGCCACCTCATGTGAAGAGTTGACTCATTGGAAAAGACTCTGATCCTGGGAGGGGTTGAGGACAGGAGGAGAAGGGGACAACAGAGGATGAGATGGCTGGATGGCATAACCAACTCGATGGACGTGAGTTTGGGTGAACTCTGGGAGTTGGTGATGGGCAGGGAGGCCTGGCGTGCTGCAGTTCATGGGGTTGCAAAGAGTTGGACATGACTGAGTGACTGAACTATGTCTGTAAGAAAATCAAAGTAGATGTTCTAATACAGTTTTTAAAGGCCAAATGTGGGCTGGCATGAGAGTATGACAGACTCTAGGGGCTGAAGACAGAAATCTTCACACAAACTTGCAGACTTCCCCAGAACTCCATCAGGCTCCCACAAAGAAGAATGGAAGAGACCTGAGAGAAAGCCACGCCCCTAGATGGGGGAGGGAAAAAGCAGCCACAGCGAGAACTGCCAAAACTCATTACAACTATGAATGAGCAGTCTTCCCTTGTGGTTCAGCTGGTAAAGCATCTGCCTGCAATGCTGGAGACCCAGATTCAATCCCTGGGTCAAGAAGATTCCCTGGAGAAAGAAGTAGCAACTCATTCCAGTATCCTTTCCTGGAAAATCCCATGGACAGAGGAGTCTCATGGGCTATAGTCCACAGGGTCACAAGAATCCAACATAACTTAATGACTAAACAACCACCACCAAACTTCAGGGGAAAGGTAAAAATTATGTAGCCTAAGAGTACCTGTGACAACTCATTACAGCTAGGGGAGAGGGTGGACAATGGAGGGGACAGTCCTTTGCCCCAGAAGAGGGACAGGTATATAAACCAGGCCCAGAATTTACCTGGGGGGGAGGGGTACTTGTAAAGACCACACCCCAAGCTGCATGTTCACAGTGTCTGCTTGAGATTGAGGCTTAAGGCAAACATCAGAAAACATAGCCACAGTATGTTAACAGGGATTATGTTAAAACAGGAGTTAAGAAAGCTAAGAGAATCTGATGAGACTATCAGAACTTAAAGGCTTATGTATGTGTTGTCATAAGTATTAGTGAGAATGAGGGACACAGCTGCTGACAGCATCTACCTGTTCAATTATTGGGTGCCTTCAAATTTTTCTCTTCACCTTTGGTTTGAAATTTGTTGTACCCATATAACCATATGTATATGTGTGTGTGTTTATTTATTTCTTAATTTCTGAACTCCAGTGATCTCTGGTTTAATATATGTTGCTAGTTACTCATTATGGAACATTCTGTTTTTCTTCAAATATGCATATTTTCAAATCCATTCTCTTCTTTATCTGGGATTCAAGATAGAGAATTTGTGACTACATCAGTTTACATTTCTATCAGCAGTGAACTAATTTTTTACTTTCTTTGAAAATATGCCAATTTAAAAAAAAAAGATAATTTGAGCCATTCTGGTAGGTGTGCAGTGATATTTTATTGTGAAAATTTTATATTATTTTCCTGATAACTAAAAGGTTGGAAAATTGTTTAGCATGTGTAAAATGTTTAAAGAATGTTTGTTAAATGAATGACTAAAGAATACAATAAATGAAGCACAAGGAAAGGCATGACTTCAATTAAAAGTACATATTCCCTGTTTCGTGGCAGGAGAATTCCTCTGATCATTTATGATCATTTATGCTCCCATGGTGTGTGAAGGTAGATCACCAATGGGACTCAGGTTTGTCTGAACTTGCCATTCCTTGTGCAGTGGCAACCAGTCCTCCTTCCCG
This sequence comes from Neotragus pygmaeus, assembly GCA_006410875.1. Classification (NCBI taxonomy): domain Eukaryota; kingdom Metazoa; phylum Chordata; class Mammalia; order Artiodactyla; family Bovidae; genus Neotragus; species Neotragus pygmaeus. The sequence continues at coordinate 742,579 of SJYV01017721.1, forward strand.
TGTGCCTGAGGAAACCACGTCACAGTGTTCTCATATCTGCCAGTTCTTCAACTGTATCTTTTTGTGGTATTTACTTGTTTAGTTGGGTTATCATAAAATAGGACACAGAAACTCTGTGAAGTACTGGCACATGAGTTCCTAGTGAGGTAGAAATTGCTAGGCAGTCAGTGTAGGACTCTGAGACCTTGGTCTTGCTTTGAACAAGCATCTTACTCTGTTAAGCTAAAACTATACCCTTTGCCCTGAATTCCTGGAATGTGTCCTTGGTGTGAAAAATTGTCAGCATTCAGAAGGGCAATAATAATTAACTTCTGTTCTATATGCCTGAGGGGAAAAAAACTGGTGATCATTATTCTTTAGCCCATGTATCTGATCCATTGTGAAATGGCTATGGGGCATGAAAAATGTAAACATAAAGATATTGTTAAACATTTTGACCTCTACACTGATTGGTTATGTATTGGTTATGTATTATCCTTAAAATATGATGTATTTTAAGGACTGGAGCCAACGAAAAATATAGAGAATTATACTGTTAAGGATACAGACTGCTCCAAATCCTGCCTTTACAGGACTCTACCCCCTCTCAGTATTTATGCTGAGAGCTTTGTACTTCCCTTCTCTTTAATAACTCTTATTCTCTTGCTACCATGAGTGTTTGTGTGTTCATGAAGTTCATTCTTCATCTCCATGAACAAGAATGCAGATTCCTGCTTCACTAGTGAGCACACTACTGGAGTCTGACTGAACCATTGCAGTGAATCTTCATGGAGACAGCCAAGAATGAGGAATGCCAGAGATCAACTTAATGAAGCCAGTGTTTGTAGACACACCAAGTGTCATAAATGAGGGACTCAGTGTAACTATTAGTGTGTCAAAGGGCAGTGTATTGACGAGTATCAAAGTCAGGCACTCCAGGGCTATGAGCACAAAGGGAGCCAGAAAATATTTAATGTGCTGAGTGGTAGGTGAGCAAAGAAGATCCATCCATGCCACTGTCTTCAGTAGGGTCTTGTGCTGAGTAAGCTCAGTGGCTGCCAACAATGGTGCCACTCAGCATATCTCATCTTTGTATCCACACCATCATGATGAGACTGGTTCATGTCCTCTCTGATGCTTAATGAGGTTGACACTGAGTCAGCCTTTCTTTGAAAAAGGAAAACTAATTGTTTGCTGAGAACATAATCACTGGTATCAGAATCAGTTCAGTTCAGTCGCTCAGTTGTGTCTGACTCTTCGTGACCCCATGAACCTCAGAATGCCAGGCCTCCCTGTCCATCACCAACTCCAGGAGTCCATCCAAACCCATGTCTATTGAGTCAGTGATGCCATCCAACCATCTCATCCTCTGTTGTCCCCTTCTCTTCCTGTCCTCTAACTTTTCGAGCATCAAGGTCTTTTCTGATGAGTCAGCTCTCCACGTCAGGTGGCCAAAGTATTGGAGTTTCAGCTTCAATATCAATTCTTCCAATGAACACCAAAGACTGATCTTCTTTAGGATGAAGTGGCTGAATCTCCTTTCAGTGCAAGGGACTTTCAAGGGTCTTCTCCAACACCACAGTTCAAAAGCTCAGCTTTCTTTGTAGTCCAATTCTTACACCCATACATGACCACTGGAAATCATAGCCTTGACTAGATTGACATTTGTTGACAAAGTAATGTCTCTGATTTTTAATATGCTGTCTAGGTTGGTCATAACTTTCCTACCAAGAATTAAGCATCTTTTAATTTCACGGCTGCAATCACCATCTGCAGTGATTTTGGAGCCCAGAAAAATAAAATCAGCTACTGTTTTCACTGTTTCCCCATTTATCTCCCATGACAAGAATCAAGGGGGAAAAAATGCAAAAAAGCAAAACAGCTGTCAGAGGAGGCTTACAGATAGCTGTGAAAAGAAGATAAACAAAAAACAAAGAAGAAAAGGAAAGATATAGCCATTTGAATGCAGACTTCCAAAGAAAAGCAAGGAGAGATAAGAAAACCTTCCTCAGCGATCAATGCAAAGAAATAGAGGAAAACAATAGAATGGGAAAAGACTAGAAATCACTTCAAGAAGATTAGAGATACCAAGGGAACATTTCATGCAAAGATGGGTTCAATAAAGGACAAAAATTGTAGGAACCTAAGAGAAGCAGAAGATATTAAGAAGAGGTGGCAAGCACACACAAAAGAACTGTATAAAAAAGATCTTCATGATCCAGAAAATCATGATGGTGTGATCACTCACCTAGAGCCAGAAATCTTGGAATGTGAAGTCAAGTGGGCCTTAGAAAGCATCACTATGAACAAAGCTAGTGGAGGTGATGTAATTCCATTTGAGCTATTTTAAGTCTTGAAAGATGATGCTGTGAAAGTGCTGCACTCAATATGCCAGCAAATTTGGAAAACTCAGCAGTGGCCACAGGACCAGAAAAGGTCAGTTTTCATTTATATCCCAAAGAAAGGCAATGCTAAAAATATGTTCAAACTACTGCACAAAGGCACTCATCTCACATGCTAGTAAAGTAATGCTCAAAATTCTCCAAACCAGGCTTTAGCAATACATGATCTGTGAACTTTGTGATGTTCAAGCTGGTTTTAGAAAAGGCAGAGGAACCCCAGAGATCAAATCGCCAACATCTGCTGGATCATTGAAAAGGAAAGAGAGCTCCAGAAAAACATCTACCTCTGCTTTATTGACTATGCCAAAGCCTTTGACTGTATGGATCACAATAAAGTGTGGAAAATCCTGAAAGAGATGGGAATACCAGACCACCTGACCTGCCTCTTGAGAAACCTGTCTGTAGGTCAAGAAACAACAGTTAGAACTGGACATGGAACAGCAGACTGGTTCCAAACAGGAAAAGGAGTATGTCAAGGCTGTATATTGTCACCCTGCTTATTTAATTTTTATGCAGAGTACATCATGAGAAACATGGGGCTGGAAGAAGCACAAGCTGGAATCAAGATTGCTGGGAGAAATATCAATCACCTCAGATATGCAGATGACACCCCTCCTTATGGCAGAAAGTGAAGAACTAAAGAGCCTCTTGATGAAAGTGAAAGAAGAGAGTGAAAAAGTAGGCTTAAAGCTCAACATTCAGAAAATTAAGATCATGGCATCCATTCCTATCACTTCATGTTATTAGAATAGTGGAGACTGATTGATTATTGACATATGCAGATATGCTGGTACAGCTTTACATCTAAATTCTTACCCAATATTAACATCTAATAGATATTCAGGTAATGATTAATACATTAGTTAATCTAGGATATTTGTTGCTCAGCTGCTCAGATGTGTCTGACTCTTTAAAACCCTTTCAACTGCAGCTTGTCAGGCTCCTCAGTCCATGAGATTTTTCAGACAAGAATACCAGAGTAGGTTGCATTTTCCTTCTCCAGGGGATCTTCCCAATCCAGGGATGGAACTCACAATCCTGTGGCTCTTTGCCTGCAGGCAAATTTTTCACTGCTGAGTCATTGGGGAAGCCCAATCTAAAGTATACATACATGAAAAGATTTATAATATATTATGATATATTTTCTGATGTATAATGTTAATGATGAACACACGAAAACCAAGCTTCTCTTTTACACCATCCCTCCCTCTCTTTCTCTCATCCACAGGAGACAGCTCTGTGACAGAAAAAAAAAAAAAAATATATATATATATATGTATATATATATACATTTATAAGTTCAGTTCAGTTCAGTCGTGTCCAACTCTTTGTGACTCCATGAATCACAGGACGCCAGGCCTCCCTGTCCATCACCATCTCCAGGAGTTCACTCAGACTCACGTCCATCGAGTCCGTGATGCCATCCAGCCATCTCATCCTCTGTCATCCCCTTCTTCTCCTGCCCCTAATCCCNGTGAAGAGTTGACTCACTGGAAAAGACTCTGATTCTGGGAGGGATTGGGGGCAGGAGGAGAAGGGGACAACAGAGGATGAGATGGCTGGATGACATCACCGACTCGATGGACGTGAGTCTGTGTGAACTCCGGGAGATGGTGATGGACAGGGAGGACTGGCATGCTGCAATTCATGGGGTCTCAAAGAGTCGGACACGACTGAGCAACTGAATTGAAGTGAAATGAAATGTTTGACACATTTCATGTATGAATGTTTCACATATAGAAAAATGATTTGCTTTATCTTTGTTATCAAATTTCAATTTATTACTTAATGTTCTAAAAATTCTATGTTCAAGTGTAAGTGTTTGAATTCTGTATTATTTGCTTTGTACAAAAATAATGAAATAAATGATAAACTTAAGTTTAGAATTAAATATGCTTTGATAAATACAGCATGTACTACATGATATGTGGTAAGTAAAGTTAAGGTACTGTTTCTGAATTATTTTAGATTTTAACTTACCTAAAAATTTTCAAAGACAAACTTGGAGTGTTCTTCATATGTTCCCTGCATTAAGTTTGCCAGTGCCTTTGAGAATTCACCTTATATTTCATAGTTATGAATTAAATAAGAATTTCTTATGAAAAATTTATTATGAGTTTGGAAATATCTATAATATTTTGTAACATTCTTTGAAGGTGATAGAAACATAATAAGGTACAAATGTGGAACATAAGTGAGAAAAAATAAGTTACAGATATACTATAAGGTATTTATTTATACATATTGAAGGTGACATTGAACAAAGTCATACAATCCCTGACATTAGATCACACTCTTCAATTTTCAAAGTGCCATGTATTCAGTCAAACAATGTGAAATGATACTTTTCTGATGTATTTCTATGTATGTTTTATCCTAGTTAAATTGCTATAAATAAAAAGGCTCTACATGCAAATGAAACAATTGTCAGCAAGTGAGCAATTTCTATCCCTAAATTCATTAAAACATATAGAATAAATTTCATTTAAGGATGAATTTATTAAATTTACTTATTTCATTTTATTGCTTTCATGAGATTAATTTCAGAACAGAGATATTTAGCTCAAAATTTCCACTAATTGTTTAATTTCTTTTCTTCTTTGTGATTAACTGCTTTAATTGAAGTTTCACAAATAATTACCAACATGTGAATATTCTCTATTGTACTGTCTAACATATACTATATTTGTATGTTTAAAGATTATATTTTCTTCATGAATCACTTGTCTTTTCAGCCTTTTGTAATAGCATGGAATCGTTTAAAGCTCAACAAGAAGGGACTGTAAACGAAGAATCAGAACATGGCAAGCTCAAGAGATAAACCCAGGAAAAAGGCAGAAACACAGGTGGCCTAGGTAGCAAACCATCTCAAAATTGTACATCGCTGCAACCACTGGACCTTCAGAGACATCAGACAGACCAACACACTAGAAGGTCATCACCACTACCATGTCGTTACCCTCTATTGTCTCTATTTTTCACTTGATCAAGAGAAAAAGCCTCACATGTGAACATGTGAATGCTTGAATATAGGCAGAGTGATTTTGTTTTAATATCCTAATTCAGTTCAGATCAGTTAAGTCACTCAGTTAAGTCTGATTCTTTGTGACCCCAAGGACTGTAGCACATGAGGCCTCCTTTTACATAACCAATCCCCGGAGTTTACTCAAACTCATGTCCATTGAATTGGTGATGCCATCTAACCATCTCATCTTCTGCAGTCTCCTCCTCCTTCCACCTGCAATTTTTCCTACCATCAGGGTCTTTACAAATAAGTCAGCTACTCACATCAGGTGGCCAAAGTATTGAAGTTTCAGCTTCAACATCACTCCTTCCAATGAGCCACCAGGACTGATCTCCTTTAGGATGGACTGGTTGGATCTCCTTGCAGTTCAAGGGATTCTCGAGTCTTCTCTAACATCACACTTCAAAAGCATCGATTTTTCAGCACTCAGCTTTCTTTATATTCCAATTCTCACACCCATACATGGCTACCGGAAAAACTATAGCTTTGACAAGACAAGTATTTGTTGGCAAAGTAATGTCTCTGCTTCTTAATAAGTGATCTAGGTTGGTCATAACTTTCCTTCCAAGGAGCAAGCATCTATGAATTTAGTGGCTACAGTCACCATCTACAGTGAATTTGGAGCCCCCAAAATAAAATCAGCCACTGTTTCCACTCTTTCCCCATCTATTTGCCATGAAGTGATGGGACCGGATGCCATGATCTTAGTTTACTGAATGTTGAGCCTTAAGCCAACTTTTTCACTTTCCTCTTTCACTTTCATAAAGAGGCTCTTTNCCACTGTTTCCACTCTTTCCCCATCTATTTGCCATGAAGTGATGGGACCGGATGCCATGATCTTAGTTTACTGAATGTTGAGCCTTAAGCCAACTTTTTCACTTTCCTCTTTCACTTTCATAAAGAGGCTCTTTAGTTTTTCTTATTTTCTGTCATAAGGGTGGTGTCATCTGCATATCTGAGGCTATTGATATTTCTCCCACTAATCTTGATTCCAGCTTGTGCTTCACCCAAACCAGAGTTTATCATGAAGTACTCTGCATAAAAGTTAAATAAGCAGGGTGACAATATACAGCCTTGATGTAATCCTTTCCCTATTGGGAACCAGTCTGTTGTTCCATGTCCAGTTCTCACTGTTGCTTCCTGACCTGCATACCGATTTCTCAAGAGGCATGTCAGGTACTCTGGTATTCCCATCTCTTTCAGAATTTTCCACAGTTTGTCATGATCCATGCAGTCAAAGGCTTTGGCATAGTCAGTAAATCAGAAATAGATGTTTTTCTGGGACTCTCATGCTTTTTTGATGATCCAGCAAATGTTGGCATTTTGATCTCTGATTCCTCTGCCTTTTCTAAAGCCAGCTTAGACATCTGAAAGTTCATGGTTCACGTATTGTTGAAGCCTGCCTTGGAGAATTTTTAACATTACTTCACTAGTGTGTGAGATGAATAAATTGCAGTAGTTTGAGCATTCTTTGCATTGCCTTTCCTTGGGATTCAAAATAAAACTGATGTTTTCCAGTCCTGTGGCCTCTGCTGAGTTTTCCAAATGTGCTGGCATATTGAGTGCAGCACTTTCACAGTATCATCTTTTAGGATTTGAAATGGCTCAACTGGAATTCCATCACTTCCACTAGCTTTGTTCATAGTGATGCTTCCTAATGTCCACTTTTCTTCACATTCCAGGATGTCTGGCTCTAGGTGAGTGATCAAACCATTGTGATTATCTGGGCGGTGACACTGTTTTTGTACAGTTTTTCTGTGTATTCTTTCCACCTCTTCTAAATATCTTCTGCTTCTGTTAGGTCCCTACAATTTCTGTCCTTTATTGAGCCCATCTTTGCATGAAATGTTCCCTTGGTATCACTAATTGCCTTGAAGAGATCTCTAGTCTTTCTCTTTCTATTGTTTTCCCCTATTTCTTTCTACTGGTCACTGAGGAAGGCTTTCTTAGTTCTCCTTGCTCTTCTTTGGAACTCTGCTTTCAAATGGCTATATCTTTCCTTTTCTCCTTTGCTTTTTGCTTCTCTTCTTTTCACAGCTATTTGTAAGGCCTCCTCAGACAGCCATTTTGTTTTTCTGCATTTTTTTTTCCCTTGGGGATAGTCTTGACATCTGTCTCCTGTTCAATGGCACAAACCTCTGTCCATAGTTCATTAGGCACTCTATCAGATCTAATCACTTAAATATATTTTTCACTTCCATTGTATAATCCTAAGGGATTTGATTTAGGTCATATCTGAATGGTCTAGTGGCTTTTCCTACTTTCTTCAATTTAAATCTGAATTTGGCAATAAGGTGTTTATGATCTGAGCCACAGTCAGCTCCTGGTCTCCTTTTTTCTGACTGTATAGAGATTCTCCTTCTTTGGCTGCAAAGAATATAATCAACCTGATTTCAGTGTTGACAACCTGGTGATGTCCATGACTAGTCTTCTCTTGTGTTGTGGGAAGAGGGTGTTTGCTATGACCAGTGCATTCTTCTGAAAAAATCTATTAGCCTTTGTCCTGCTTCATTCTGTAATCCAAGGCCAAATTTGCTTGTTATTCCAGGTGTTTCTTGACTTACCACTTTTACATTCCAGTCCCCTATAACAAAACAGACACCTTTTCGGGTGTTAGTTCTAGAAGGTCTTTTAGGTCTTCATAGAACCGTTCAATTTCAGCTCTTTCAGTATTACTGGTCAGGCCATAGACTTGGATTACCGTGATATTCACTGGTTTCCCTTGGAAATGAACAGAGATCATTCTGTCATTTTTTGAGATTGCATCCAAGTACTTCATTTCGGACTCTTTTGTTGACAATGGTGGCTATTCCATTTCTTCTAAGGGTTCTTGCCCAAGTGGTTGATATAATGGTCATCTGAGTAAAAATCACCTATGCCAGTCCATTTTAGTTCGCTGATTCCTAAAAGTTAACTTTCACTCTTACCATCTCCTGTTTGACCACTTCCAATTTGCCTTGATTTTGTACCTAACATTCCAGGTTCCTGTGAAATATTGCTCTTTACAGCATCAGATCTTGCTTCCATTGTGTCTCATCCACAATTAGATGTTGTTTTGGGGTTTGGTTCTGACTCTTCATTCTTTCTGGAGTAGCATATTGGGCACCTACCGATCTGAACAGTTCATCTTTCCATGTCCTCTTTTTTTTGCCTTTTTATACTGTTCATGGGGTTCTCAAGTCAAGAATACTGAGGCGGTTTGCCATCCCCTTTTCAAGTGGACCACATTTTGTAGGAACTCTCCACACTGACCTGTCCTTCCTGGGTGGCCATACACAGAATGGCTCATAGTTTCATGAAGTTAGACAAGGCTGTGGTCCATGTGATTAGATTGGTTAGTTTTCTGTGATTATTATTTTCAGTCTGTCTGCCCTCAGAAAGAGAAGGACAAGAGGCTAATGGAAGCTTTCTGATGAGAGAGACTGACTGAGGGGGAAACTGGGTCTTGTTCTGATGGACGAAGCCATGCTCAGTAATCTTTAATCCAATTTTCTGTTAATGGGTGGAGTTGTGTCCCCTCCCTGTTAGTTCAGTTCAGTTCAGTTCAATCACTCACTCTTGTCCAACTCTTTGCAACTCCATGAACTGCAGCATGCCAGGCCTCCCTGTCTGTCACCAACTCCCGGAGTTCACCCGAACTCTTGTCCATGGAGTCAGTGATGCCATCCAGCCATCTCTTCCTCTGTTTTCCCTTTCCCTCATTCATCCAGTCCCTTCCAGCATCAGTCTTTTCCAGTGAGTCAACTCTTCACATGCACCCTTCTCCTTCCACCTGCAATTTTTCCTACCATCAGGGTCTTTTGAAATGAGTCAGCTACTCACATCAGGTGGCCAAAGTATTGGAGTTTCAGCTTTAGCATCAGTCCTTCCAAAGAACACCCAGGATTGATCTCCTTTACAATGGATTGGTTGGAACTCCTTGCAGTCCAAGGGACTCTAAAGAGTCTTCTCCAACACCACAGTTCAAAAACATCATTTCTTCTATGCTCAGCTTNTTTCTTGTTTCTTTAGGTATGCCTGTAATGCTATGAACTTTCCTCTTAGCACTGCTTTTAAAGTGTCCCACAGGTTAAAGGATGTTCTTTAGATAGGAAACACAAAAAGGGCATATAAACCTGAACCCAAAACTATAAAGTAAATGGCAATTAGATCATACTAATCAATAATTACCTTAAACGTAAATGGGTTGAATGCCCCAACCAAAAGGCAAAACCTGGTTGAGTGGATACAAAAACAAGATCCCTATATATGCTCCCTACAAGAGACCCACCTCAAAACAACGGACACATACAGACTGAAACTGAAGGGCTGGTGAAAAGATATTCCACGCAAATAGAGACGAAAAGAAAACAGGAGTGGCAATACTTATATCCGATAAAATAGACTGTAAAACAAAGGCTGTGAAGAGAGACAAAGAAAGCCACTACATAATGATTAAAGGATCAATCCAAGAAGAAGATATAACAATTATAAATATATATGCACCCAACATAGGAGCACTGCAATATGTAAGACAAATGCTAACAAGCATGAAAGGAGAAATTAACAATAACACAATAATAGTGGGGGACTTTAATACCCCACTCACACCTATGGACAGATCATCTAAACAGAAAATTAACAAAGAAACGCAAACTCTAAATGATACAATAGACCAGTTAGACCTAATTGATATCTATAGTACATTTTACCCCAAAACAATGAATTTCACCTTTTTCTCAAGTGCTCACGGAACCTTTTCCAGGATAGATCACATCCTGGGCCATAAATCTAACCTCAATAAATTCAAAAAAATCAAAATCATTCCAAGCATCTTTTGTGACCATAATGCACTAAGATTAGATCTCAATTACAGGAGAAAAACTATTAAAAATTCCAGCATTTGGAGGCTGAACAACATGCTTCTGAATAACCAGCAAATCACAGAAGAAATCAAAAAAGAAATCAAAATATGCATAGAAACGAATGAGAATGTATTTGGTATTATATTACTAATAAGGAATGTCTTCAGTTAACACTCATGGTCCTGATGATTTCAGGACTAAATATGGTTTCTTCAAATTGTTCAGCTGAATTTTTCACTTTCCTTATAAGTGTTCTTCCTGTATCTATTTAACAAAGCTTATAGAGTGTATTACTATATGTCAGATATAATATGTAAATACAGTCCAATGTTAACTTATTTCTCCCTCAAAACAACCCTATTAAGTAGAACTATTATTATTTTCATTTTTTAGATGAGGAACTTGAGACACAAAAGGTTAATTGGTACTGAACGAGCGTAGAATTCAAAAGGGATATCTCGGCCTGGAGTTCAAATTCCTAAAGACTCTGCTATGCTACCTAACAGAGAGGGTGATGGCATCCCACTCCAGTACTCTTGCCTGGAAAATCCCATGGATGGAGGAGCCTCGTAAGCTCCAGTCCATGGGGTTGCGAAGAGTCAGACACGACTGAGCGACCTCACTTTCACTTTTCACTTTTATGCATTGGAGAAGGAAATGGCAACCCACTCCAGTGTTCTTGCCTGGAGAATCCCAGGGATGGAGGAGCCTGCTGGGCTGCCGTCTATGAGGTTGCACAGAGTTGGACATGACTGAAGCGACTCAGCAGCAGCAGCAGCAGCAGCATGTTACCTGAAATTTTACAAATTTTAATAAAAAAGACAAATGCATTATTTGAACTTACCACTTTCTCTTTCATATACAACCCGATGCTCTGTTTCAGAAAGAACTTTAACTTGCTTAGTTAAATGCACCTAGAGTCTCAAACCATTTTTTTTTCCTTTTCTTTTCGTGTAGTGGGTAAAGCTATAAATTTGAATTTAAATTCATTTGGCTGCCAGACTAACAAGGGTTCTTATCTGAGCTTTTGTCACTCTTATTCTTCCTACCTCTTGGCCATAACTAATTGATTTATATAGGAGAAACTGACCAAGCCTGGATCAATGGGGTTATATTTTGGAATTTGAAAAGTGAATAGGAGATACACAGAGAATCATATTTTGGAGGTGAATTATTTCATAAGAAAAACCTAGAATGTTCATCAGCTCCCTTGAGTTTGCCTGAGTACTCTTTCTTTAATCTGATTTTGTTCTGCATTTAAGGAATTAAGACTATTACAATAAGTAACAAAAGCTCTAAATCTCAATTTCAAAGTAGAAAATAAAATGCATTACTTTCTTAGAGAAACTAGAGATTAATGCTAGCATCAAACACTTAACACATGCAAGTATGATATCTTTCATTATGTTCAATTTTCCTTCTTAAATAACAAAGAGCTTTAGATATGAGACATGCTTACTTTAATTTAATCAAGTGAAGAATCTGATAGGGATTTTCTGTTCCACTTGTAGTTTTCTTGCTGGAGTCTTAATATCTGTAATGTACTTTACCTTCCAAAGGCATTCTCCTCCTATCTGATACATACCAAAAGCAGTTTATTTTTTCTGGTGAAAACACCAGTACCCTTGCCATTCTATTTTAAGGATATCTCACTCTGTGTCTCCAGGCCACATGGTCCTTGATGCCTCACTGTTAACAAAAGATATCATAGTAGTCTACCGAATTTATCACCTTTATTTAGCTCAAAACACCTAAAAGGAAGACAGTAGTAATTACTTCCATATATCTGTTATAGAATGAAACAAAATAAAATTCACTGAGGTATGTAGGAATTGACAACCCACTCCAGTACTCTTGCCTGGAAAATTCAATGAACAGAGGAGCCTGGTGGGCTACAGTCATGGGTCACAAAGAGTTGAACACGACTGGGGATTGCACATAGCAAGTGAACATGTAATATTCTAGGATTCCAAATATGACCTAAAAATAATGGACTTTTTGCTGCACATTGTATATACTACTATTAAAACTATCAGATGAGTCATTTTGAATTGGAAAAGCACACTTTCTACATGTGACTTTTTCTTCTACTTACCAAGTAAAAGCAAAGCTGTAATACTTTAGTGAGGCATGAAATAATAGATGAGCCTCCAGCTAGTTTACAGCAGAAATCCCTCTGACAGTGACCATTGTGAGCAGGAAAAGCCAGTGAAATTTGAATTTTTTGCAGATTATATGAGTACTCTATGGAAGTAAATTCAGTAGGATAATAGCTCTCTGAGTTTTTGACATAGAGTTTTGACATCTCAACCCAGCATCTCTCAGTGGGCTACCAGGCTCTAGTGAGGATAAAATGACAAAGAGTGAGCTACTAAGTACCCCTGCAACCTGTTTCAGCTTCATAATCAGTCTATCTCATCCATTTAAATCATATCAATGCATTTTCTCAATGGCTCAACCTCTAGTGTTATCATTGAATTTTGTTCTCTCCCTAAGTCCTAAAGGCACAGATTCGTTGTATGAACAATTTGATCCACTAGCAATGTCCCTGCCCTTGACAAATTGCTGATCTTACTTAAATACATAGCTATGAGTTCAAAGAGAATTCCCTATGATCACTTGGCAGAAGATGACCTGTTTAGTAAGTGCTGTGTCATTACCATCTAAACAGTATCTGACACAGAGTGGACTCTCAATATATATTTGTTGAATTAATCAACATTCTAACAAATTTCAGGCATCCTTCGTGGCTCAGTGGTAAAGAATCCACCTGCCAATGCAGGAGATACAGGTTCAATCCCTGATCTGGAAAGACCCCACGTGCTGTGGAGCAACTAAGCCTGGGAGCCACAACTACTGAAGCCCCTTCATCCTAGAGTCTGTGATCCACAAGAGAAGCTACCACAATGGGAAGGCCACCCACTGCAAATAGAGAGTAGTCCCCGCTCGCCACAAATAGAGAAAAGTCCATGAAGTAACGATAACCCAGCAGATCCAAATATAAACAAGTAATTTTTAAATATGCTAACAAATTTCAATTTCATAACTTAAATAGTCCCTTAAAGTAACACTGTATCCTATGATAAATTCTTCAGAGTTTTTGTTCCCTCTCCTCAATATTCTTTATTAGAATTCTAGCACTTTCTCTTCTATCCCTGCCTTCCTCTCCTTCCCATAATCCCCCAAGCTCAGAAAGAGTAGGTTTGGGGCTTTTTACTTTTTCTATATGTATTTTATTTCTTTCAGACTAAATCATGCTGCTGCACAAGGGTATAAGAAGAGGGGGAAAAAAAAAAACTTATGAGTAAGGAATTATCCATTATATCATTCTAATCTCTGAATATTAGAAACTATACATAGTGGTTAAATCTGCTTTCATTCTTAGATAATTATGAGATAGTAACAATAAATAAAAAAGTCCTATAAGCTATAGGCAGGTAGTGTATTACTGAGTCATTTACAATATGAGATGAACTTCACTGGGAATTAAGAGTGATGCCACAGTGGATAATGTTGAGGGCATAAGGTATCATTAGGGTAAGTTTTACTGCTATTTTATCAGTCATCCAATCATGAAATCTCTACTCCCTATATTTAAACTATTTACAAATGTCAATCTCACCATCTAGGGAATGGCTTGTTATGAAGTATTCACTGTAACTGTCACATTTAACTGCCAATGATAGTAAAATGAAAGCCTGCCTTAATTACTGTCTTGTCTCTTTTCTCATTTGCCATGCCTCTTTCTAGGAAAGTAAATTATACAGAGCCTCCAACCTCAATAGAGTATATTAAATGTAAGGTGATTATTAAGAATTCAGAGAAATATCTGAATATTTTGATATCAACGTGGATTAGAGTTAGAAAACTGGGGAGTATGGATTTAGTGAGGTTCCACTGGTAAATACCAATTCTTAGTTTGATACAAATAACACTGGATAATATCTATTAATGTTCAAAGTAAAACACTTTAAAGAAAAATTAAAGCATAAAAGAAATTCAAATTACTGAGGGAAAGAAACACATTTATCAAATAATTACCTTAAATAGAAGGGATCAAAAATAGCTCAGATTTTATTTCTGGTTGGCTACAAATAATAAACCTTCATGAAAACAGTATGAAAAACAGCAACAGCAATATTACTAAACCATGTAAAATGGTTTCCATACAATCACAAGAATAAATATATGAGAGAGAGGTAAATAACTTTCAGTCATCCAGAAGTATTTTTTCAACAATTATGACATCAGCATTATATTACTTGATCTAACCTATGTGGGGAGCTCAAAATTAGTTTCTTTCATTCAAATTCATATTGTTATAGGACTCACAAGCTTCAGGAATGCGGATAAATGTCAATGTTAAGTACATAAGTGGGTTTCCATGCTAGAAGAGGTAGCTTTCAGTTGCAAATTTAAGGGGATTCTAAATAGAGCAGCTCAATTATCTTGGCTCACTTTGAACTTTCTCCCTCATGGTACATACTGATCTTTTTGTTATTTCATGCAAATTTTTCTATAAGATGGGCCTGGAGGCTGTCCCTTAGGCCCAACTCACCCCTTACAGACTTGCATAATTTAATAGGATTAGAAAGTGATCTAAATAAAAAATAGTGTCACTCTTCCTTAATGAAATGTTGCCCCATGTCGGGTAGGAATATATTTTGATCTTTGGGCTTCCCTCGTGGCTCAGACAGTAAAGAATCCGCTGCAATGCCAGAGACCTGGGTTCAATCACTGCGTTCGGAAGATCCCCTGGAGAAAGGAAAGACTACCCACTCCAGTATTCTGGCCTAGAGAATTTCATGGACAGAGAAGCCTGGCAGGCTATAGTCCATGAGGTCGCAAAGAGTCAGACACGATTGAGCGACTTTCACACTTCACATCCTTTAGACAAGTAGAGTAGCAAGATTTTAATAACTAAAATAAACATATAAACCTATCATAAAGATTCCAAAATAGTAAGTTGATCTTGGTTTTTTCATTTACGTAGAGTCACAAAATTTTTCTTGAGGTGGAAAGATGAATTGGTCCAGTCCTCTTTACAGGGAGAAAATAACAGGTCAATTTAGAACTAGAGATTACCTAGTACTAAAGTACTATCCCCTGTGATCCTCATATCAATCTGTCAACACAGCAAAACTCGATGATTTAGAATTTTTACCATAAGAACTAACTTACCACCCTTAGTTTGTAAAAAGCAGCTTTTTCACCAAATAATGAATGAGTTACAACAACTTAAATAAAATTGATACTAGAACTTATGAGAAGTTCAAGTGATTTAGTTAAAAGAAAATATGGTAACAGTTAACACATGGTTGCTTGCATGGAATTTTATACTTCAGAATATCTAATTTTAGTTATAATATGAACAGAGGATGTACAGGAATGCTCTAATAATACATCATCAAGGTGCTATATGAAACAAGCTTAAGCTATATGTAACAACTGTCAGAATTCTAATTTTAAATTTGAATTTGTGGAAACATGGTACTGGATTTGTTGGGCACACTCTCCTGTACGCAACTGATTGATGATATGTAATATTTAAAAAGAAATCAATGCCAAAGAATGAATTCTCAAACTACTGCACAATTGCACTCATCTCACATGCTAGTAAAGTAATGCTCAAAATTTTCCAAGCCAGGCTTCAGCAATACGTGAAACATGAATTTCCAGATGTTCAAGCTGGTTTTAGAAAAGGCAGAGGAACCAGAGATTAAATTGCCAACATCCGCTGGATCATGGAAAAAGCAAGAGAGTTCCAGAAAAAACATCTATTTCTGCTTTATTGACTATTCCAAAGCCTTTGACAGTGTGGATCACAAGAAACTGTCAAAAATTCTGAAAGAGATGGGGATATCATACCACCTGACCTACCTCTTGAGAAACCTATATGCAGGTAAGGAAGCAACAGTTAAAATTGGACATGGAAAAACAGACTGGTTCCAAATAGGAAAAGGAGTATGTCAAGGCTGTATATTGTCACCCTGCTTATTTCACTTCTATGCAGAGTACATCATGAGAAATGCTGGACTGGAAGAAACACAAGCTGGAATCAAGATTGCTGGGAGAAATATCAATAACCTCAGATATGCAGATGACACCACTCTTACGGCAGAAAGTGAAGAGGAGCTAAAAAGCCTCTTGAGGAAAGTGAAAGACGAGAGTGAAAAAGTTGGCTTAAAGCTCAACATTCCAAAAACGAAGATCATGGCATCTGGTCCCATCACTTCATGGCAAATAGATGAGGAAACAGTGGAAACAGTGTCAGACTTTATTTTGGGGGGCTCCAAAATCACTGCAGATGGTGACTGCAGCCATGAAAT
>SJYV01017721.1:759526-881113 GCA_006410875.1 Neotragus pygmaeus
GACTCGATGGACGTGAGTCTGAGTGAACTCTGGGAGTTGGTTATGGACAGGGAGGCCTGGCATGCTGCCATTCATGGGGTCACAAAGAGTTGGACATGACTGAGTGACTGAACTGAACTGAACTGAACTAATATTTAAAAATAAAAATGGTGAAGATTTAGAACTTTAACAAGTCATGGTTTGAATTTCAGGCCCAGTGCTTATATTACAAGTAATTGTTTTTTTTTTTTTTTATTTTTTTTTGCCTCAGCAAAACAGGATCAATAATATCTATTTTTAGATATGGGGCTTCCCTGTGGCTAATTTGTTAAAGAATCTGCCTGCAGTGCAGCAGACCTGGCTTGGGAAGATCCCATGGCAAACTGAATGGCTACCCACTCCAGTAGACTTCCCATGGACAGAAGAGCCTGATGGGCTACAGTCCATGGGGTCACAGAATGGGACACGACCAAGCAACTAACACAGATCAGAAATATTGTATGTACAGTTCCTGACTTAAAAGTTACTCAATAAATGAGAACCATAATAATTATTATTATGCTTGCTCTAAATTTGTTTAGCTCTTTTTGAATAACTACCTTTTTGCTCTGATTTATAACATTCAACTTCAGCTTTATGCTAAAATTCCCCAATAATTGGGTCTTAGTCTTAATTTATTAGTAGGGTTTATGTCATATATCCTTCCACTTACTTCTCCCAAGGCTTTCAACTTTGACCAGATAAGATTCCTTTCATAAGAGAGACCAAGTTTTTGTTCATGCATTTTAATCTCCAAATGGATTGTCCCCTGAACCTGATGAAAATATTTCAATTCCATTTTTAGTCTTTTTAGATCTTTGGCAATTGTCTAATAAATGAACATCAATCCTGACAATTTTATCTCCTGAACCTATACTTCAGATAGCTTAGGTTTGCTTTGGAAATTTCCATGATAGTTCTTACTCTCTTCCATGTTTTTTCTCCCAGGAATGCGTATCTATAATATGAATCTCTATTTTCACCCTTAAAATAACCATGGTTTATTCCTACCCCTGGAGTTAAAAAA
Source organism: Neotragus pygmaeus (assembly GCA_006410875.1). Classification (NCBI taxonomy): domain Eukaryota; kingdom Metazoa; phylum Chordata; class Mammalia; order Artiodactyla; family Bovidae; genus Neotragus; species Neotragus pygmaeus. Next base: position 760,572 of record SJYV01017721.1, read on the forward strand.
TTCAGTCTATGCATTAACTTCTTGGACTGCAGTATTTAGTCTTTTTTATTCTATTTTCCCCATCTACTGACTGAAGCTTACTCAGTTCTGATGAAAATGAAGGCCAATGAAAGGGAAGTAGCAAATGACTAGAAGTAAGAAATAAAACTCTGGCAAAGAAAAAAAAAAGAAAAAGAGAAATTCTGAATTAAAAAAAAGAAATTTCTATTTTAAAAAAGCAAATTTTTCAAATATGTCTACAGAAATTATAAGTTACTGTGAAATGTAATGTATAGATGGGTAAGGAGTTTGACTTGCATGTCATCTCAGTAATGGTCAATGTTATGCAAAAAGAATATGAGATTCGTTTTCAACATATGCAGTAAGGCCTTCTAATGAGATATAGCTCTTGCACTAGGCTGAAGATAAAGACTTAGAGCTTCCTGTTGAAATCTAGCAGCAGAAAACTAATAGGTGAAATAAGTTAATACAAAGTTATAAAAAGAAATGAGTTTAGAGAGTCTGGGACCTATTGTATTTTTAAGGGCTGACAGAAGGATGAATATTATGCAGCAGCAAAGTCTAAGGAAAATATATGTATTGACCAGAAGCCAATGTGGAATGATAGTTCCCTTGCTTTGAGACTCCATAGTACACATATACAGTTTTTACAGATGAAAGCTAGTGATTAAACATATAAGAAAAGGAGTCATGGGTGAAAGAATGCAAAGAAGCAAAATTTACTATTTTTGTGTTACTCTTTATAGAAGATTTGTTTGTACACTAACAAGGAATAGTTAATCTTGTTATCTGGTTGTATAAATGAAATATAGCTTTAATCTCTTTCTTTAATATTGATTTGTAGACAATGTATTTTCCCTGCATGTTATATATTTTTTAAAAATAGGATTTGGGGTATAAAAACCAATAATGTTGCTACTTGTTATAACAATTGTATGAGAAAATTGATTCAAGATTAATAGTGGTATTCAAAGGAGGAAGATGTGTATAAGAGACANTATGTGGAGGAGGAGGGAAGGAGAAAGAGAAACAGAGAGAGAAATGTTGAAGGAATAAGGTGCTATGGTTTGACTATTTGTCACCCTTGCCAACATTTATTTATTTCATTCAAAATTTATTGCTGAAATCTCAATTCCCAATGTAACAGTATTTAGTAGTGGAGCCTTCTCAAACTCTTCCAAAAACAGAAGAAAAGAGCACTTCCAAATTCATTTTCTGAAGCCAACATTCGTCTGATACAAAAGCCAGATAAGGACACCATGAGAAAAGAAAATTACAGGCTAATACTCTGATAAATACAGGTGCAAAAATTGTCAACAAAATATTAGAAAACAGAATGTGACAATACACTAAAAGAATCATACACCGTTATCAAGTGATATTTGCTCCAAGGATACAAGGATAGTTCAACATTCACAAATTAATCAATGTGATACATCAAGTAAACAAAATGAAAGTAAAAATCACATCCTCAAAAGATGCAGAAAAAATGTTTGACAAATTCAACATCCACTTACAGTAAAAACTCTTTTACAAAGTAGGTATAGAAGGATTGCATCTCAACATAATTAAGGCCATATGAAAAGTACACAGCTAACATCATACTTGACTGTAAAAGAACAAAAGCTAGGGACTGAACCCAGGTCTCTTGCATTGCAGACAGATTCTTTCCCATCAGAGTCATGAGGAAAGAAATCCCCTTATATGATATTATATGTAGAAAATACTAAAGACTTTAGCAAAATATGAGAAGTAATACACTTAGTAAAGTTGTAGAAGAAACATCTGTATACAAAAATCATATGCATTTCTTTACACTAACAACAAACTGCTATAAGAGAAACTGAGAAAACAATTCTATTTACATTTGCATGAAAATGAATAAAATACCAAGGAATAAATTTAACCAAGGAGGTGAAAGACCTGTACACTGAAAACTATAAACACATTGATGAAAGATACTGAAGATGACTCAAATAAATGGAAAGATATTCTGTGCTCATGGATTGGGAGCTCTAATATTATTAACATTCCCATACTATCCAAAGCAATCTACAGATTCACTGCAATCCTTATCAAATTTCCAATGGAAATTTTCACAGATACAGAAGAAATAATCCTAATTTTACTTGGAACCACAAAAGACGCTCAATACCAAAGCAATCTTGAGAAAGAATAACAAAACTAGAGGTGCCATGCTTCCTGATTTCAAACTATATTACAAAGCTATATTAATCAAAACAGTATGTCATTGGTATAAAAATGAACACAGAGATCAATGGAACAGAATAGAAAGTCCATAAATAAACCCACATTTCTATGGTCAATTAATTTTTGACAAAGAAGCCAAGAATATACAGTGGGAAAAGGACAGTTTTTTCAGCAAATGCATCGGGAAAACTGGACAGCCACACGCAAAAAAATGAAACTGGACCACTATCCTATACCACCATTCACAAAAATTAACTCAAAATAGATTAGAGACTTCATCACAAGTCCTGAAGCTATAAAATTTCTACAGGAAAACAACAGAAAATAAAATCCTTGACACCAGTCTTTGTGATGGTTTTTTGGATTTGGCACCAAAAGCAAAGGGAACAGGGGTAAAAACAAGCAATTGGGATGACATAAGGCTAAAAAGCTTCTGCCCAATTAAGGAAACCATCAACAAAGTGAAAAAGCAACCTATGGAATTGGAGAAAATATTTGTATATTATATTTCTTGTAAGGATNCTTTGTGATGGTTTTTTGGATTTGGCACCAAAAGCAAAGGGAACAGGGGTAAAAACAAGCAATTGGGATGACATAAGGCTAAAAAGCTTCTGCCCAATTAAGGAAACCATCAACAAAGTGAAAAAGCAACCTATGGAATTGGAGAAAATATTTGTATATTATATTTCTTGTAAGGATTATTATTCAAAATATCCGAGGAACTCATACAACTCAGTAGCAAAAAACAAACAATCTGATTTTTTTTTTAATGGGCAGAGAACCTGAATAGACATTTTTTTTTTAAAGAATACATGCAACTTGCCAATAGGTACATGAAAACGTGCTCAACACTATTAATCATCAGAAACTACAAATCAAAACCACAACGAGATATCACTCAGATTCTCTAGAAAGGCTTTTATCCAAAAGAAGAAATAACAGGAGTTGAAGAGAATTTTAAGAGACAGGAAAGCTTTTGCACAGTTAGAGGGAATGTAAGTTGATACAGCTCCTATGGAAACAGTATTGAGGTGCATCAAAAATTAAAAATACAACTGCCACACGATTTAGGAATTTCACTTTGGAGTGTTTATCTGAAGGAAACAAAAACACTAACTTGAAAACCCAGTGTTCACTGCAGCAGCATATGTTCAGTTGCTAGGTTGTGTCTGACTCTTTGCAACCCCATGGACTGCAGCACGCCAGGCTCCTCTGTCCTTCACTATCTCCCAAAGTTTGCTCAAATTCGTGTCCACTGAACTGGTGATGCTATCTAACTATCTCATCCTCTGTGGCTCCCTTCTTCTTCTGCCTTCAATATTTCCCAGCATCAGGGTCTTTTCCTATGAGTCAGCTCTTCTCATCAGGTGGCCAAGGTATTGGAGCTTCAGCTTCAGCATCAGTCCTTCCAATGAATATTCAGGGTTGATTTCCTTTAGGATTGATGGGTTTGATCTCCTTGCTGCCCAAAGGACTCTCAACGCAACTGTGGCATCCAAGCACAACAATTCAAAAGAATCAACTCTTGTTAGCTTCTTCTATAACTCAGCTCTCACATCCAGAGACGACTACTGGAAAAATATCTGTGACCATATGGACCTTTGTCAGCAAAGCGATGTCTCTTTTTAATACCCTGTCTAGGTTTGTCACAGAGGAGCAACCTCCTTTAATCTCGTGGCTGCAGTCACCATCAACAGTGATTTNGGAAAGATTGAAGGCAGAAAGATAAGGGTACGACAGAGGATGAATTGGTTAGATATCATCACTGACTCAATGGACGTGAGTTTGGGTAATCTCCAGGAGTTGATGATGGACAGGGAGGCCTGTAGTGCTATGGTTCATGGGGTCACAAATAATTGAACGTGACTGAGGGACTGAACTGAATTAATCTGAATATTAGAACAATGAAAAATTTCTAAATCTCCAATATCACTAAGGGGAATGTTTAAGTTAAACTATGGCCAATTAATGCAATTGAAAATTGTAAGAGGCATGGATTAAAAAAACAGGCTTTTGGACTCTGTGGGAGAGGGAGAGGGTGGGATAATTGAGGAGAATGGCATTGAAACATGTATAATATCATATATGAAATGAATTGCTAATCCAGGTCCAATGCATGATACTGGATGCTTCGGGCTGGTAAACTGGGACAACCCAGAGGGATGGTACGGAGAGGGAGGAAGGAAGGGGGTTCAGGATGGGCAACACGTGTATACCTGTGGAGGATTCATGTTGATGTATGGCAAAACCAATACAATATTATAAATTAATTAACTTCCAATTAAAATAAATAAATTTATATTTAAAAATAAAAATAAATAAATAGACACACACACACACACACACACACAAATCAAACAATTCTAAATCCAAGAAAAATTAACCCAAATAAATTCCAGATTCACATGAACTGGGAAATATTCAAAAATATAATAATAATTAAAGAGTTCAAACTACCTTGTATATATCATTAGTTGAAAAGATGAATATAATAAAAAATGTATTTACATCAAAATCACCTGAAAAAACTAAAGAAGAAAACATTAATAGTTGTTTCCATTCAATTGGTGAAGTTAAGAATAGAGCGTTTTTTTAAATTTTACATTTTCTACGAATTCCAAAAATTTCACACAGATCACATATTATTGTTGTTCAGTCACTAAGTCATTTCCAACACTTGCAGTCCCACAGAATGCAGCATGCCAGCTCTGTCCTTCATTATCACTCAGAGTTTGCTCAAACTCATGTCTTTTGAGTCAACAATGCTATCCAACCAACATATGCTCTGTCACTCCCTTCTCCTCCTGCCTTCAGTCTTTACCAGCATCAGGGTCTTTTCCAGTGAGTCAGCTACTCAGCTATTTGCATTAGCTGGCTGAAGTACTACAGCTTTGCCTTCAGCATCAGTCCTTCCAATGAATAATCAAGGCTGATTTCCTTTAGGATTGCCTGGTTTGCTCTCCTTGCCGTCCAAGTGACTCTCAAGAGTCTTCTCTAGCACCAGTTTGAAAGCATCAATTCTTCATAAAGAAGGTACTCAGCTTTCCTTGTGGTCCAATTCTCACATCCTATGACTACTGGAAAAATTATAGCTTTGACTATAGGGACCTTTGTCAGCAAAGTGATATCTGTTTTTTAATATGCTGGCTAGGTCTGTCATACTTTTCTTTCCAAGGAGGAGGAGTCTTTTAGTTCCATGGCTGTAGTCACAGTCTGCAGGCACTTTGGAGCCCAAGAAAATAAAATTTGTCACTGTTTCTACATTTTCCCCTTCTATTTACTAAGGAGCAATGGGACTCGATGGGTTTCCCTTGTGACTTAGATAGTAAAGAATCTGCCTGCAATGCAGGAGACCCAGGTTCCACCCCTGGGTCAGGAAGATCCCCTGGAGAAGGAAATGGCTAACCACTCCAGTATACTAGCCTGGAGAATTCTATGGACAGAGGAGCCTGACTGACTATAGTTCATTATATTGCAAAGAGTCAGACACAACTGAGTAACTAACACTTGATGCCATGATCTTAGTTTTTTGAAGGTTGAGATATAACCCAGCTTTTTCACTCCTTCATCCTCATCAATAGGCTTTTTAGTTCCTCTTCACTTTCTGCTATTAGAGTAGTATCATATGCATACCTGAAGTTGTTGATAATTCTCCCAGGAATCTTGATTCCAGCTTGTGATTCATCTATTCAGGCATTTCACATGATGTACTGTCCATAGAAGTTCAATAGGCAGGGTGACAATATACAGCCTTAACATACTCCTTTCCCAATTTCCCAGTCTGCAATCCTATGTCCAGTTCTAACTGTTGTTTCTTGTCTGTATACAGGTTTCCAAGGAGACAGGTAAGGTGGTCTGCTACTTCCATCTCTTTAAGAACTTTCCAGTTTGTTGTGATCCACAAAGTCAAAAGCTTTATCATAGTCAATGAAGCAGATGTTTTCCTGGAATTTCATTTATTTTTATATGATCCAATGGATGTTGGCAACATGGCCTCTAGTTCCTCTGCCTTTTCTCAACCCAGCTGATACATCTGGGAGTTCTCAGTTCATGTACTGCTGAAGCTTAGCTTGAAGGGTTTTGAATATCATCTTGCTAAATGTGAAATGAGCACAAATATATGGTATTTTTAACATTCTTTGGCCTTTTAGGTGATTGTAATGAAAACTGATTCATGTTATTGCAAGAAATTGTTTGTAATTACAAGTGTGTTTTCCTGATAAAATCTGATAACCATTTCCCTGCTTCATTTTGTACTTAAAGGCTAAACTTGCCTGTTACTCCAGGTATATTTTGACTTTCAAGTTTTGCATTCCAATCCCCTATGAAGAAAAGAACATATTTTTTTGGTGTTAGTTCTAGGATATTTTATAGGTCTTCATAGAATCATTTAACTTTAGCTTCTTTAGCGTTCGTGGCTGGGGCATAGACTTGGATTACCGTGACACTGAATGGTTTGCTTTGGAAACAAACAGATTATCCTGTCGTTTTTGAGATTGCACTCAAGTACCACACTTTGAACCCTCATTGACTAAGAGGGCTGCTTCATTTCTTCTAAGGGATTTTTGCCCATAATAGTTGATGTGATGGGCATCTGAAATAAATTCACCCAAACCTATACAATTTAGTTCAACAATTCCTAAGATGTTGATGTTCACTCTTGCCATCTCCAGCATGACCCTGTCCAATTTACCTTGATTCATGGACCAGACATTTCAAGTTCCTATGCAATATTGTTATTTACAGCATTGGATTTTACTTTCCCCACCGGATACATCCACACCTGAGCATCATTTTTGCTTTGGCCCAGCCTCTTCATTCTTTCTGGAGCTATTTCTCCCCTCTTCCCCAGTAGCATAATGGACACCTACCAACCTAGTCATCTTTTGGTGTCATATCTTTTGGCCTTTTCATACTGTTCATGGGATTCTCAAAGCAAGAATACTGGAATGGTTTGCCATTCCCTTCTCCAGTGGACCATGTTTGGTCAGAACTCTTCTCTATGATTTGTATGTCTTGGTGCCCCTGCATGGCATGAGTCATAGCTTCATTGAGTTACACAAGCTTCTTCTCCATGACAAGTCTGTGATCTATGAAGGGGAAACTTAGGAGATGAGGAAAGAGCATCTTTATAACATCATAACCTTGTTACTATAAAGTAAAATTATAAACTATTTTCCAGTCATATTTTAGAGAGGTAAATCCCAAAGAAAGGCAATGCCAAGAATGTTCAAACTACCACACAACTGCACTATGACCAACCTAGACAGCATGATGCAGGACACAGGATGCTTGGGGCTGGTGCACAGGGATGATCCAGAGAGACGTTGTGGGGTGGGAGGTGGAAGGGGGATTCAGGATTGGGAGCTCGTGTATACCTGTGGTGGATTCATGCCGATGTATGGCAAAGCCAATAGAGTATTGTAAAGTAAAATAAAGTAAAAATAAATAAATAATAATAAAAAGATTAAAAAAAAAAAAACAGAGACATTACTTTACCAACAAATGTCCATCTAGTCAAAGCTGTGGTGTTACCAGTGTTTATGTATGGATATGTGAGTTGAACTATAAAGAAAGCTGAGTGCTGAGGGATTGTTGCTTTTGAACTGTGGTGCTGGAGAAGACTCTTGAGAGTCCCTTGGNAAAAAAAAAAAACAGAGACATTACTTTACCAACAAATGTCCATCTAGTCAAAGCTGTGGTGTTACCAGTGGTTATGTATGGATATGTGAGTTGAACTATAAAGAAAGCTGAGTGCTGAGGGATTGTTGCTTTTGAACTGTGGTGCTGGAGAAGACTCTTGAGAGTCCCTTGGACTGCAAGGAGATCCAACCAGTCAATCCTAAAGGAAATCAGTCTGAATATTCATTGGAAGGACTGATGCTGAAGCTGAAACTCTAATACTTTGGCCTCCTGATATGAAGAATTGACTCATTTGAAAAGACCCTGATGCTGGGAAAGTTGGATGGCATCACTGACGGGATAGACATGAGTTTGAGTAGGCTCCCAGAGTTGTTGATTGATAGGGAAGACAGTCCATGGGGTCGCAAGAGTTGGACATGACTCAGTGACTGAACTGAACTGAAATCTTTTAAAGAGGTGTGTGTACATGCTCAGTCGTGTACAATTCTTGGACTGTAGTCCACCAGGCTCCTCTGTCTATGGGATTTTCAAGACAAGAATACTAGAGGGGTGTGCCATTTCCTCCTCCAGGATATCTTCCTGACCAGGATCAAATCCGAGTCTGTTGTGTCTCCTGCATTGGCAGGAGGATTCTTTACCATTAGCACCACCATTATTTTTACATTAAATAGTAAACAATTACACTGAAACATCATTGAGTGATAAGAGAAAAAATAGTTAAGCTGAACATCATCAAAAATAACAACTTCTGCCAACCCACAGAATAGGAGAACATTTTTGAAAATCATATATCTAATAAAGGATTTGCACCTATAGTATATGAAGGACAGTTACAGCTACAAATAGTTACAAACCCAATAATGTTAATAGACATTTATCCAAAGAATATGTATGATTAAGCACCAGAAAGAAATACTCAAAGTCATCAGACACCAAGGAAGTGTGATAAATAACAGAATGAAATACCAGTTCACACTCTAGGACAATAATTGAAAAAAAAACTTATTAAGTGTTGGTAAAGATGTAGATAAAAATTGGAACCCTCATACAACCTTGGTAAAGGAAAATTGCATAGCTGCTTTGAAAAACCATCTGGCAGTTCATTAAAGAGTTACCCATAGTTATCATTGATAAAACATAGTTATTATACAAAAGACTGAAAATGTACATACGTAAACACACACACACAAATGTAAACACAGGTTTATAGAAGCATTATTTTTAATAACATTCTTAAAAAGTAGAAACAAACTTCAACCTAGCAACTGATAAATGGATAAATAAAATGTCATATGCATGTGTGCTAAGTCACTTCTATTATGTCCAACTCTTTGTGACCCTATGGACTATAGCCCATCAGGCTCCTCTGTCCATGGGGTTCTCCAGGCAAGAATACTGGAGTGGTTCCCATGTCCTTCTCAGTATAGCCATATATTGCAATGTTATTCAGCAATAAAATGAAGAAATGATGTATACTATAAGATAGCAAAACGTGAAATCACCCTGCCAAGTGAAAGAATCTACTTACAGAGGAACATATATTGAATGGTTTTATTTATATACAAAATGTGGACAAAACTGAAGGTGTGCTCATAGTTTTCCCTGTGCCATTCAAAAATGTAATTTAAATTTAACATTCATCACTGTATTTAATTTATTAAGTCTTCATGGTTACAATTTGGAATAAAATGTGCTTAATTCTCCATTAGGAAATGGCAACCATTGGTGGCTCAGAGGTTAAAGTGTCTGCCTGCAATGCCTGAGACCTCGGTTTGATCCCTGGGTCAGGAAGATCCCCTGGGGAAGGAATAGCAACCCACTCTAGTATTCTTGCCTGGAGAATCCCATGGACAGAAGAGCCTGGTGGGCTACAATCCACGGGGTTGCAAAGAGTCAGACACGACTGAGCAAGTTTACTAATTCTCCATTACATTCTCTTCTTAGGTCTGAATGTCTTCTTGTTTAATTCTTAAGAAATGTCACACAAGTGTCTTCATTGACCTTGAAGAACCTTACAGTATACAGATTTGCCTTATAAATCAAAGAACACTTCAAATTTTGGCCTTTTTTTTAAATAGGGAAGAGTTTTTGTCAGATATTTTTTTCTGAAGATCCAAATAATTTAAAGGCATGCCTCTGCCACTTAAATATTATTGTTAACAATTCTCATTTAGTTATTAATTACTAATAGTAGGCTATAGTAGGCTAATCTATAAAGTTGGAAAGTATATGAGTGGTTTCCTGGAGCTAGGGGGAATGGGAGAATTGGGGGATGATGGCTAAGTAGTAAATGATTTATTTGGGGGATAATGAAAATATTCTAAAACTGATTCTGATGATGGAAGCATGTTTCCCTGAATATTTTAAAACACATCTAATTGAACACTTGAAATAAGTTCATTTAACATATATCTCAAAAAAGTTTTAACAACAATAAAAAGTATAAGGAAGAAATTTCCTCAGACTTAATAGGATAAACTGAAATGTACTATCATATGAAAAGTTTTAAAAACTACTGTCAACTAGGAATTAGCTGACAGTAGGGCTTGCCTGGTGGTTTAGATGGTACAGAACCTGCCTACATTACAGGAGACCTGAGTTTGATCCCTGGGACAGAAGATCCCCTGGAAGAAGAAATGGAAATCCATTCCAGTATCTTTGCCTGGAGAATTCCATGGACAGTGGATCCTCACAGGCTACAGAATTGCACATAACTGAGTGACTATTATTTTCATTTTTTTCCTCCTTTTTTTCAGATACTGATAGCTTTTTTATGTTTGTCCCCAGATATAAGGAACTACGGGGATAAAGCAGTCGGAGGTTTGTAAGCACTAGACAGAAAATACAGGAAGTTACAGGAAAAAGGGAAGATGGTATCATGGAGGCTGTCAGTTCAGTTCAGTTCAGTCGCTCAGTCATGTCCAACTTTTTGCGACCACATGAATTGCAGGACGCCAGGCCTCCCTGTCCATCACCAACTCCCGGAGTTCACTCAGACTCACGTTTATCGAGTCAGTGATGCCATCCAGCCATCTCATCCTCTCTCTTCCCCTTCTCCTCCTGCCCCCTATCCCTTCCAGCATCAGAGTCTTTTCCAATGAGTCAACTCTTCGCATGAGGTGGCCAAAGTACTGGAGTTTCAGCTTCAGCATCATTCCCTCCAAAGAAATGTCAGGGCTGATCTCCTTCAGAATGGATTGGTTGGATCTCCTTGCAGTCCAAGGGACTCTCAAGAGTCTTCTCCAACACCACAGTTCAAAAGNTGGTGTTGGAGAAGACTCTTGAGAGTCCCTTGGACTGCAAGGAGATCCAACCAGTCCATCCTAATGGAGATCAGTTCTTCATGTTTATTGGACGGTCTGATGCTGAACCTGAAACTCCAATACTTTGGCCATCTGATGTGAAGAACTGAATCTTTTGAAAAGACCTTGATGCTGGAAAAGATTGAGGGAAGCAGGAGGATAAAAGGATGACAGAGGATGAGATGGTTGGTTGGTATCACTGACTCAATGGACAGGAGTTTTTGTAGGCTCCAGGAGTTGGTGTTGGACACGGAGGCCTCATGTTCATCAGCTCATGGGGTCATAAACAGTCGAACATGACTGAGTGACTGAACAGAACTGAAGATGTCTGTAAGACATTTGGCCCATATCTAAAATCTCTTGAAATCTGAGAGAACATCCAAAACATCCACGAGCATATATGATCCATGCCACATGGTTTTAGACAGAACCAAATATGAATAAGTGGCTTTTTGTTTTGAATTCAATATCTTGTGGACATATTAGGCAGAACCAACTAACATACAAATGCATTTTACGATGATGAAATTTTCTTTGCAGAAATGGAAGAAGAAAGAATGCTACATCTTCACACATTTAATAACACAGCGATTTTAATTTAATTTTCCCCCAAAGGACCTCTCTACTCAAAGAGCTCTTTCAATATGCAGACATATTCTTCAAGTTTAGGAAATTATCTTGATTTTTCATTAATAATTTCTTTCTTTCCTTTTTCTTTGTTGCTTCTACATTTGGTATTATTTTGAAACTAACAAAGAGCTAAGTATTTTATATTTTATTTCCTATCTTCCATAGTCTTCTCCTTGGGAGATTTCCTCATTTTATTCTCTAAATTCTTTGTTTTTAATTTATACACTTTAATTCTAATTTCGAAGAGCATATTTGTATGTTTCAGATATTCTTTTTCAATATAAACTAATTCAGTAATCCAGTAAATTTTCTTATCTCTCAAAGATAGATAGCAAAGATTTCATTTATCTAAATAACTGATCTGGCTGAGTTTTGCCACTGGAGACACACCATTTTACGTATTTTTAAGTATTTCCTCTTGGACTTCTCAGATTTCCCAGAGAAATTTCTTCTATTCTCTTGTGGAAGGGTATAAATTAAGCTGCCAATATTCTGTAAGCCCAAAGGACAGCAGCATCAACACTGGAAAAGAAAACTCATTTAATTCCTTTGATTTTAATATAGTATCCTTGTATTCAATGGTACTTGGCTTGTCCTGGGTCCTGTCTTTTCTTTTTACTAAAGTAGTTCTCCACCTTCCACAAATGCAAATGAGAGGAAAGCCATCTGTGGTAAGCCTTTATATCTAATCTTAAAAGTTTAATAAGCAATGTAATCTACAAAAGACAGCTACATATTCAGTTCTCAGAAAGTTTGAAATATAAACACCAGTGGTATGTAGATTTTATTGGTGGTACAGGGGTACACTGGGGATTCTCCCCTGGGACAGGGGCTGGGGTGAGGCTGAAGATAGAATCTAATGGTCACTTGTGGTAGAATCAAGGATTCTGGCTGTCCTGCACGAAGGGGAGCAAGGACCAGGCTGGAGGTTGCCAAGCCCAACTTTCCTGCTGGTTCCATCTGTACTGAAAACTGTGCTGAAGCCAGGAGTCCAAGGTTGGGAGGCAGAACATGGGGATGCATAGGACAAAGGGAAGATGAGTCAGAAAAGCCAGTCTGCTGGTTACTGTGTTCCTGTGGACAGTGACTGCAGCTGTGAAAACCACTATGGGTAGTAACTGCAGCTGTGAAATTAAAAGATGCCTGCTCCTTGGAAGGAAAGCTATGATAAACCTAGACAATGTATGAAAAAGCTAAGATATCCCTTTGCCAAGAAAGGTCAATATATTCAGTTCAGTTCAGTCATTCAGTCGTGTCCAACTCTTTGTGACTCATAGACAGCAGAACGGCAGGCTTCCCTGCCCATCACAAACCCCCAGAGCATGCTCAAACTCATGTACATCAAGTTAGTGATGCCATCCAACCAACTTATATTCTGTCTTCCCTTTCTCCTCCTGCCTTCAATTTTTTTCCAGCATCAGGGTATTTTCTAGTGAGTTGGCTCCATCAGGTGGCCAAAGTATTGGAGCTTCAGCTTCAGCATCAGTCCTTCCAATGAATATTCAGGACTGATTTCCTTTGGAATTGACGGGTTTGATCTCCTTGCAGTCCAAGGGACTCTCAAGAGTCTTCTCCAACACCACTGTTCAAAAGCATGAATTCTCTAGGTTAGAGATGAAAATTTTCTCCACAGTGAGGGACACCCAGAGAGGTTCACAGAAAGTAATTAACCTCCAATAAAAATAAATAAATTTATATATTTTTTTAAAAAAGCATGAATTCTTTTGTGTTCAGCCTTCTTTATGGTCCAAATCTCACACCCATACATGACTACTGGAAAAACCATAGCTTTGACTAGACAGACCTTTGCTGGCAAAGTAATGTCTCTTCTTTTAAATATGCTGTCTAGGTTGGTCACAGCTTTTATTCCAAGGAGTAAGTATCTTAATTTCATGGCTGTAATCACCATCTGCAGTGATTTTCAAGCCCCAAAAATAAAGTGTCTCACTGTTTCCCCATCTATTTTCCATGAAGTGATGACACCAGATGCTATTTAGTGTTTTGACTGTTGAGTTTTAAGTCAACATTTTCACTCTCTTTCACTTTTATCAAGAGGCCGTTTAGTTCCTCTTCACTTTCTGCCATAAAGGTGGTGTCATCTGAGGTTATTGATATTTCTGCGAGCAATCTTGCTTCCAGTTTGTGCTTCATCCAGGTGGCATTTCACATAATGTACTCTGCATGTAAGCTAAATAGCAGGGTAACAATACACAGTCTTGATGTACTCCTTTCCCAATTTTGAACCAGTGCGATGTTCCATGTCCGGTTCTAACCATTGCTTCTTACCCTGAATACAGATAGCTGTATAGTCAAAGCTATGGTTCTTCCAGTTGTCATGTACGGATGTGAGATTTGGACCATAAAGGATAGGCACTGAAGAACTGATGGTTTTGAATAAATCTCACGATATGCAAGAGCAAAGTAAGAATACATGGATTAAAAAAAATACCCTAATTCTTCATGGTATCTCAGATTCAATCATTTCAATACTCATTTTGCTACATATTTGAAATTCAGTTTTAAAACCAAATTACTCCCTTTGGAACCTTTGTTTTATCTATTTTAATCTACCTTCTTATTTTCATTAACTGCTCTTATTGTTCATTATCTCAGGTTTATCTTCATCTCATAATGGAGACTTGATGTCCTACTTAAACCTATGAACATGGCTCTTCTTGATATTTCTGGTTCCTTTCTTTAATAATGCTTTTCTTCTACTCACTTTGACTAGGACAGGAATCCTACTGTCCTACTGCCACCATTTCAAGAAAAACTCATGTTTCCTGAACATATGGAAATGTTCAAATTGAGGGATTTGAAAAAAAAAAAAGGCATCAATTTCCAGGAGCCAAGTTAGTACAGAGAGCATTTTAAAAAGGGCTTATCTATTATTGAGTATTCAAATATGAATTATGAAACATTCACTATAATTCTTAATATTTCTGAGGAGGTATAGAACAAAAGTCAATCATAAAAAATAATTATGTCATAAAAAGAAAGAATTTATTCACTCAGGGAAAAAATATGAAAATGAGGATATATAATTATATTGCAGAACATAACACCCTAAAATAAATTTACTTTACTGAAAAAAATGAAGGTTTATAGCTTTTCAAAAATGATTCTAAGGCTGTAAATCACAAATCTGGAATACAGATACGAGAATCCAGATGGCTCATGCAAATGATTGCACAGAATGTATATGGTACCTGGAATCTAGGTTTCTGAGCTTTCCAAATAAGTATAGTTGTAAACCACGCTTTATCACCTAAGTGTTTAGTTTTTAAAAGAGCAGCTATTACTTCTCTCTTAGAAACAATATGTTAAAAATAAAGGGATGTTTCCAATAGATGCATATATATTCCTATTATACATAATTGTTCAGTTGCTAATGCATGTCTGACTCATGCAACCCCATGGACTTCAGCACATTAGGTTTCCCTGTCTTTCACTATAAATTTGTTCAGACTCGTGCATTGAATCATGCCATCCAACCATCTCATCCTTTGTTGTCTCCTTCCCCTCTTGCTCTCAATCTTTCCCAGCATCAGGGTCTTTTCCAATGAGTCAGCTGTTTGCATCAGATGACCAAAGTACTAAAGATTCAGCATCAGTCTTCCCAATGTATATTCAGGGTTGATTTCCTTTAGGATTGACTAGTTTGATCCCCTTGCTGTCCAAGGGACTCTCAAGAGTCTCCAGAAATCTTCATTCTTTCTGAAGCTATATCTTCACTCTTCCAAAGCAATATATGGACATCTACCAACCTGAGGGGCTTATCTGTCAGTGTCGTATCTTTTTGCCTTTTCACACTGTTCATGGGGTTCTTGAGGGAAGAATATTGAAGTGGTTTGCCATTCTTTTCTGCAATTAGACACAATATGTCAAACTAATAAGCTTATCTCAATTTATTCTATAAATTTGTATAATTATGTATTCTTTCCTCTAGAATCTAATGATAAGAATAATAGTTTGCACTTTTATAGCCCTTGCTAGGTAACAAAAGCTCTTCTAAATGCTTCATATGCATTGACTAATTCAATCCTCATAACTTATTTAAGAAAGCAGGTGCCATTGTTACTCTTTTCCAAAGGAAGAAACTGAGAAACAGATTAATCAACTCTAAAATCAAAATGGAAATAAAATCTCCCCAATATTTAGCATTCTTTGTTGCTTTCCAGAAATCTTTGATCTAATTTAAATATAATTTAAATTATTTCAACAGGAAATTAGAAGCAGGCTGGGATGAGGTTACGAACAAAAAGTATTCTCAAACTCTCATCTTAAATCAGAATTCAATAGCATATCTCACTTATATCAAGGTAACAGTATATGTACAGTTCTCTATGTATTTCAGAACTTTCCCCCTTTTCAACACTTTCATAGACTGTTTGGAAGACAATTAGATTTTGAGATGTTGACTTAAAACCTGAGTTGTCATACCTAGAAGTTATGTAATAATTTTAATAACCTGGATAAAAGGCCAGTCACATGTTTCTAATCCATTATATGAAATAAAGGATAAATGATTTCTTTATTATGTATATACTATAACAATTATTTTCAAAGATTAAAGAGTTTGTAAAGGAATATAAAGATGTAATAGTGGCTTGAAGCCATGCAATTCACTTTTAAACTTAGAGGTCATTTGCACTATCTGCATCTATGATCTATGCATTCAATAAAGAATAATATTTAATTTAGTTTCACAAATTAAAGGAAATAAAATGATGGATATTAATGGCAAGTAATTTGCATACATATAACAATTATAAACCAAATACATAGAGAAGAATTAATTCCAAAACAGATTTTCATGCCTAAAGTCTCAAATAAAAAGAAAAATAAATAATAATAATTAAGATTCTAGGAATATCATTTTTTTGGCTGAAGATCAATTCTCACCCCACTCACAGAACAAATCCTATCAATCTTATAGGTAGCTTAAAATACCAGTGTTGGGGGTGGGAGAAAAAAGATTGTCTAATATTACCAAAAATTCAGTTCAGTTTGGTTGCTCAGTCATGTCTGACTCTGCGACCCCATGGACTGCAGCATGGCAGGCCTCCCTGTCCATCACCAGTTCCAGAGTTTACTCAAACTCATGTCCATTGAATCACGGATGCCATCGAACTATCTCATCCTCTGTCATCCCCTTCTCCTCCCACCATCAATCTTTCTCAGCATCAGGATCTTTTCAAATGAATCAGTTCTTCCCATCAGGTGGCCAAAGTTTTAGAGTTTCACCTTTGCATCAGTCCTTCCAATGAATATTCAAGACNTTTTAATAACCTGGATAAAAGGCCAGTCACATGTTTCTAATCCATTATATGAAATAAAGGATAAATGATTTCTTTATTATGTATATACTATAACAATTATTTTCAAAGATTAAAGAGTTTGTAAAGGAATATAAAGATGTAATAGTGGCTTGAAGCCATGCAATTCACTTTTAAACTTAGAGGTCATTTGCACTATCTGCATCTATGATCTATGCATTCAATAAAGAATAATATTTAATTTAGTTTCACAAATTAAAGGAAATAAAATGATGGATATTAATGGCAAGTAATTTGCATACATATAACAATTATAAACCAAATACATAGAGAAGAATTAATTCCAAAACAGATTTTCATGCCTAAAGTCTCAAATAAAAAGAAAAATAAATAATAATAATTAAGATTCTAGGAATATCATTTTTTTGGCTGAAGATCAATTCTCACCCCACTCACAGAACAAATCCTATCAATCTTATTGGTAGCTTAAAATACCAGTGTTGGGGGTGGGAGAAAAAAGATTGTCTAATATTACCAAAAATTCAGTTCAGTTTGGTTGCTCAGTCATGTCTGACTCTGCGACCCCATGGACTGCAGCATGGCAGGCCTCCCTGTCCATCACCAGTTCCAGAGTTTACTCAAACTCATGTCCATTGAATCACGGATGCCATCGAACTATCTCATCCTCTGTCATCCCCTTCTCCTCCCACCATCAATCTTTCTCAGCATCAGGATCTTTTCAAATGAATCAGTTCTTCCCATCAGGTGGCCAAAGTTTTAGAGTTTCACCTTTGCATCAGTCCTTCCAATGAATATTCAAGACTGATTTTCAGTAAATTTCTCCAATGAATATTCAATATGATTTCCTTTAGGATGAACTGTTTTGAACTCCTTTCAGTCCAAGGGACTCTCAAGAGTCTTTACCAACACAACAGTTCAAAAGCATCAATTCTTCGGTGCTCAGCGATGGTGACTGCAGCCATAAAATTAAAATAAGATATACCCATTTGAATGCATAGTTCCAAAGAATAGCAAGGAGAGATAAGAAGGCCTTCCTCAGTGATCAATGCCAAGAAATAGAGGAAAACAATAGAATGGGAAAGACTAGAGATCTCTTCAAGAAAATTAGAGATACCAAGGGAATAATTTATGCAAAGACGGCCTCAATAAAGAACAGAAATGGTATGGACCCAACAGAAGCAGAAGACATTAAAAAGTGGTGGCAAGAATACACAGAATAACTATGCAAAAAAAGATCTTCACAACCCAGATAACCACTGTGGTGTGATCACTCACCTAGAGCCAGACATCACTGCAAATAAAGCTAGTGGAGGTGATGGAATTCCAGTTGAGTTACTTCAAATCCTAAAAGATGATGTTGTGAAATTGCTACACTCAATATACCAGCAAATTTAGAAAGCTCAGCAATGGCTACAGGACTGGAAAAGGTCAGTTTTCATTCCAATCCCAAAGAAAGGCAATGCCAAATAATGCTGAGCACTCTCTGTCCACCAGATCTAATCCCTTGAGTCTATTTTTCACTTCCACTGTATAATCGTAAGGGATTTGATTTGGTGAATGGTCTAGTGATTTTCTCTACTTTCTTCAATTTAAGTCTGAATTTGGCAATAAGGTGTTCATGATCTGAGCCACAGTCAGCCTCTGGTCTCATTTTTGCTGATTGTATAGAGCTTCTCCATCTTTGGCTGCAAAGAAAATAATCAATCTGATTTCAGTGTTGACCATCTGGTGATGTCCATGTGTAGAGTCTTCTCTTGTGTTGTTGGAAGAGGGTGTTTGCTATGATCAGTGCATTCTCTTAACAAAACTCTACTAGCCTTTGCCCTACTTCATTCTTTACTCCAAAGGCCATATTTCCCTGTTACTCCAGGTATTTCTTGACTTCCTCCTTTTGCATTCCAGTCTGCTATAATAAAAAGGACATCTTCTTTGGGTGTTAGTTCTAGAAGGTTTTGTAGGTCTTCAAAAAACTGTTCAACTTCAGCTTCTTTAACATTACTGGTCAGGACATAGACTTGGATTACTGTGATATTGAATGGTTTGCCTTGGAAATGAAGAGATCATTCTGTTGTTTTTGAGACTGCAACCAAGTACTGCAGTTTGGACTCTTCTGTTGACTATGTTGGCTACTCCATTTCTCCTAAGGGATTTTTGCCCACAATAGTAGAAATAATGATCATCTGAGTTAAAAGCACCCATGCCAGTACATTTTAGTTCACTGATTCCTAAAATGTTGATGTTCACTCTTGCCATCTCCTGTTTGACCACTTCCAATTTGCTTTGATTCATTTACCTAACATTCCAGGTCCCTACGCAATATTGCTCTTTACAGCATAGGACCTTGCTTCCATCACAGTCACATCCACAACTGGGTTTTGGTTTTGCTTTGGCTCCATTTCTTCATTCTTTATAGAGTTATTTCTCTACTGATCTCCAGTAGCATATTGGGCACCTACTGATCTGGAGAGTTCATCTTTCAATGTCCTATCTTTTTGCATTTTCATACTGTTCATTGGGTTCCCAAGGCAAGAATACTGAAGTGGTTTGCCATTTCCTTCTCCTGTAGACCATGTTTTGCCAGAACTCTCCACCATGACCCATCCTTCTTGAGTGTCCCTACACAGAATGGCTCATAGCTTCACTGAGTTAGATAAGGCTGTGGTCCATGAGATCAGATTGTTTAGTTTTATGCAATTGTGGTTTTCTGCCTGTCAGCCTGCTGATGGAGAAGGATAAGACATTTATGGAAGCTTCCTGATGGGAGAGACTGACTGAGGGGAAAACTGGGTCTTGTTCTGATGGGCAAGGCCATTCTCAGTAAATCTTTAAACCAATTATATTTTACCAAAAATACTCATGAAAAATAAATAGCTTTTAAAGTGTATCGCATACCCAGACTTGATAGCGAGAAATAGATTTTTGGATTAAAATAATACTCAGAATTCGAGAATAAATATTTTCTTTACGTATGTGACATATTAACAGTATTTGGACTTTCCTAGTGGCTCAGATAGTAAAGCATCTATCTACAACCTGAGAGACTGGGTTCAATCCCTGGGTTGGGAAGATTCCCTGAAGAAGGAAATGGCAACGCACTCCAGTACTCTTGCCTTGAAAATCCCATGACGGAGGAGCTTGGTGCAAGCTACTATCCATGGGGAGCAAAGAGTCGGACATGACTGAGCGACTTCACTTTCTGAATATTAATCCCTTTAACCTAAAATAAAAGTATGTTTTTTTTTTCCCCAAACTTTCTGAACAGTCTCCATATTTAATAATTTCAAATGTCAAAGATAGCATAATATTTTATTGTTATTGTTAAAATAAGTTACACTCATGAATAGAATGGCAGCATAACAGGTTCTTTAAATATATCTTTTATTATTCACTTAGTTCAGTTCAGTTCAGTTCAGTCACTCAGTCCTGTCCTACTCTTTACGACCCCATGAATCGCAGCACACCAAGCCTCCCTGTCGATCACCAGCTCCCGGAGTTCACTCAGATTCATATCCAATGGACCAGTGATGCTACCCAGCCATCTCATCCTCTGTTATTCTTTTCTCCTTCTGCCCCCAATCCCTCCCAGCATCAGTGTCTTTTCCAGTGAGTCAACTCTTCACATGAGGTGGCCAAAGTACTGGAGTTTCAGCTTTAGCATCATTCCTTCCAAAGAACATTCAGGGCTGATATCCTTTAGAATGGACTGGTTGGAACTTGCAGTCCAAAGGACTTTCAAGAGTCTTCTCCAACACCACAGTCCAAAAGCATCAATTCTTCAGCGCTCAGCTTTCTTCACAGTCCAACTCTCACATCCATACATGACTACTGGTAAAACCATAGCCTTGACTAGATGGACCTTTGTTTGGCAAAGTAATGTCTCTGCTTTTTAATATGCTATCTAGGTTGGTCATAACCTTTCTTCCATGTAGTAAGCGTCTTTTAAGTTTATGGCTGCAGTCACCATCTGCAGTGATTTTGGAGTCCCCCAAAAGTAAAGTCTGACACTGTTTCCCTATCTATTTCCCATGATGTGATGGGACTAGATGCTGTGATCCTAGTTTTCTGAATGTTGAGCTTTAAGCCAACTTTTTCACTCTCCTCTTTCACTTCCACCAAGAAGCTTTTTAGTTCCTCTTCACTTTCTGTCGTAAGGGTGGTGTCATCTGCATATCTGAGGTTATTGGTATTTCTCCCGACATACCAGTAAAGCAACTGAATGGAAAACACATTTATGGAAGGAGAGGGAAAATATGAAATTTTCCATCTTTTTCCTTAATTCTAGGACCCTCAATGTGCAATTCTTAAGGAAGTTCTAAACAATGTTTTCTTTCAAACTGGATTTTTCTTTTATTATTTAATGCAACGACAGATCTACAAAGGCTTGTTAAAACAAATTCTTAATACCAGTTTGTTATCCAAACTTGACCTGACATTTTATTCCATTTAATACTGTGAAAACAAAATTTTTATGCCTTTCTTCTCTTCATTTTTTTCTATTTCTTTTGTTCAGTATCATACTCTGCACATAACTGCTTCCTACATTAACTTAATAAACATGTGTGGAGCACCATATACCAAGTTCTAAACCTGAATAAAGCATAGTGCTTTAACTAAAGAGCTACACCATTGTTTCATTCCTCCAATACAAAAGGTGGTAGAATGTCCCCATGAATGTTACTTGTGTTCAATTAACTTCAAGTGATGAGGACAATTGGAATACCTACTAAATCAGTGGTACATTGCCTAGTCCTTAAATAGAAGTTTAAATCTCATGAAAACCCAGAACTAATAGTGTCTGTGGAAGCTGGAATATAATTGGGAAAGTGGAATCTCAGCTCTAACATCTGGGTTATTTCACTGACCTTGGTAGCAACCTAAATTTGGATCCTTATTCTAGTAATCTTAGCACAACTCAGATGCCCACAACATTTCCCTCTTTCTCTGTCTCATATTCCATTTCTAACCAGCTAACCAGTTCTATGTTATTCTAGTCCAAACTCCTGAAAGGGAGAATCCAGTAAATGAATAACATTCTTCTTGTGCATACACTTGTGATTTAAGGATTTATTTTCAGGAAATTCCTTTGAATCATATTAACTTGTGAAGAATTCATTGCCTCAGCTTATCCAGGGCACTGTAGGAGATTTCATGCTTACAAATTGACGGCCAGTCCTATATTTTCCAAAAGCCAAGTATACCTATGTAATACTATTTGACTAATTACTATTGAGATTTTTGTCCATTCTCCTCCAATATAAGCATAAATTTCTTTACTTGTTTTGCATGACCCCCTAAAATCTGTCACCATGCTCTTGGAAAGTGCCCATTCCAACAGTCCAGTTTTTTGTGTTTTTTTTTTACTTTATTTTACTTTACAATACTGCATTGGTTTTGTCATACATCAACATGAATTTTCCACAGGTGTACATGAGTCCCCAATCCTGAACTCCCCTCCCTCCTCCCTCCCCATACCATCTCTCTGGGTCATCCCAGTCCACCAGCCCCAAGCATCCTGTATCCTGCATCAAACCTAGACTGATGATTCGTTTCTTACATGATATTATACACATTTCAATGCCATTCTCCCAACAGTCAAGTTTTAATCAATAAATGTTTCCTGGTCATTTTCATTTATTAGCTCCAGCCTGCCTTAAGTAATTTGTGGACTATTATATATGAGGAAAACAGGAAAATACACCTATACTATAAACTACTCACACTATATAATCAGCCTTGGATAGCTGCCTCTTATTGCCTCTTTGATTGCATTAAAGCTACCAGGTAACCTGTAGAGCTATATCTTCTTTAAAAAAAGTTAACTATGAAAAACTATATTTTAACAAAAAGCAATTGCTTAATGATTTGTTATTTAGGTTTCAGCAGAATTTGTGAGACAACTTGTTCTGAACTGAATGACAAACTGGTTACTAGAGTTACTTCCATTTTCTCTCTTCAATTGCATTTCTCCAATGTTAAATATAAGACTGAATTATTTGGTCAAAAATCCTTTGTACTGTGGTGAAAATAGATACTGCGAATAAAAGTGAAGAAAAAATCCTAATGTGAGCATTCTAACAGCTGTCTGCATTATACAAAATCATAAAGTTAATCACTTAAGCAGGAATAAAATTCTATCCAAATAAGTCCCACGAAAATAAAAATTCAAGATGAATAACTGGAATATTTGTAATATGGAAACTGTTAGGACATAAATTATTGAGGTAGAAAATAAGAGTCACAATAAATATAAAAACTATATTTTATACCTTTACAAAATAATTTTAAAGCAAACTTCAATTTTTTTTCAAAAATTACCATATATCAAACTTCTGCATTTGATATCAAATTTGCTGCTATTTCCTCCAATTTTATAAATGCAGCTTGAACATCTGGAAGTTCTAAGTTCACAAACTATTGAAGCCTTACGTGGAGAATTTTGAGCATTACTTTGCTAGCATGTAAGATGAGTGCAATAGTGTGGTAGTTGGAACATTCTTTAGCATTGCCTTTCTTTGGGACTGGAATGAAAACTGACATTTTCAGTTCTGTGGCCAATGCTGAGTTCCAAATTTGCTGGAATATCAAATACAGAACTTTCACAGCACTATGTTTTAGGATTTGAAGTAGCTCAGCAGGAATTCCATCACTTCCACTAACTTTGCTTGTAGCGATGCTTCCTAAGGCCCACTTGACATTGCATTCCAGGATGTCTGGCTCTAGGGGAGTGATCACACCATCTTGGTGTGATGAGATCATAGATGAGATGAGATGAACCAGAGATCGAATTGCCAACATCTGTTGAATCACAGAAATAGCAAGAAAATTCCAATAAAATATCTGCTTTATTGACTATGCAAAACCTTTTTCTGTGTGGATTACAACAAACTGTGGAAAATTCTTCAAGAGATGGAAATTTGAGACCGCCTTACCTGCCTCTTGAGAAATCTGTATGCAGGTCAAGAAACAACAGTTAGAATTGGACATGGAACAACAGACTGGCTCCAAATTAGGGAATGAGTACATCAAGGTTGCATCTTGATTGTCACCCTGCTATTTAACATATACACAGTACATCATGCGAGATGCCAAGCTGGAATCAAGATTGGTGGAAGAAATATCAATAACCTCAGATACGCAGATGACATCACCCTTATGGAAGAAAGTGAAGAGGAACTAAAGAGTCTCTTGATGAAAGTGAAAGAGGAGAGTGAAAAAGTTGGCTTAAAACTCAACATTCAAAAAACTAAGATCACGACTTTCAATGCCATCACTTCATGATGCAAATAGATGTGGAAACAATGAAAACAGTGATGGACTTTATTTTCTTGGGTTCCAAAAACATTGCACATGGTGACTTCAGCCATGAAATTTAAAAACATTTGCTCCTTGGAAGAAAAGCTATGACCAACCTAGACATCATATTAAAAAGAAGAGACATTACTTCACTTACAAATGTCCCTCTAGTCAAAGCTATTGTTTTTCCAGTAGTCATATATGGATGTGAAAGTTGGACCATAAAGAAAGCTAAGCATGGAATAATTGAACCTTTTGAACTGTGGTGTTGGAGAAGACTCTTGAAAATCCCATGGACTGCAATGAGGTCACACCAGTCAATTCTAAAGGAAACCAGTCCTGAAGACTGATGCTGAAGCTGAATCTCCAAAACTGTGCCCACTTGATTTGAAGTGCCAACAAATTGGAGAAGCCCCTGATGCTGGGAAAGATTGAAGGCAGAAGGAGAAAGGGACAACAGAGGATGAGAGGATTAGGTGGCATCACCAACTTGATGGACATGAGTTTGAACAAGCTCCGGGAGTTTGTGTTGGACAGGAAAGCCTGCTATGCTGCAATCGATGGGGTCACAAAGAGTTCAACACACCTGAGCTACTGAACTGTACTGAATGTATTGCTATTTCAAAATGTTTGTATGTTTCTGTCAAAAGTTGGTTGTAAATATGTCACTACAATGGCAGTGCTATCTTAAATTAAGGAGATAATTGATTTAGTAATTATCTGAAATGAATTAAGCCTGAATATATTATATCTCAAAACAAAAATAACTTATTTTGAATTCAGGTTAAAATGGGGGAGAAAGTGAAAGTTACTCAGTCATGTCTGATTCTTTGTGACCCAAAGGTCTATAAAGTCCATGGAATTCTCCAGGCCAGAATACTGGAGTGGGTAGCCTTTCCCTTCTCCAGAGGATCTTTCCAACCCAGGGATGGAATCCAGATCTCCCACATTGCAGGTGGATTATTTACCAGCTGAATCACAAGGAAAGCCAAAGAATACCTGATTGGGTAGCCTATCCATTTTCTGGCAGATCTTCCTGCCCCAGAAATCAAACTGGGGTCTCCTGCATTGCAGGCAGATTCTTTACCAACTGAGCTATCAGGAAAGTCCTAAAATGGGGGGGAAGGGGTAGGGTGGTATTTAATATACCTTCTACCATTCAAATTTATAATTTTTGAAAATTTCTCTGAAACAATCCTGTAGCTATAGATAAGAAGCAAACACTGATCTATTCTAAATTTATGCTTTCTGCATTTAGTTTTCTTTTCAAAGTTACAGGTCATAGACTTCTTTGAGACTGGGATAAAATCGTTTTTTCCTCACTACAGAAAAAAATGCAAATAAATATCCCTTCTCAAAATTTTGCCTGTAATTGATTAGGGTCATGTTGTAGACCATTATGCAGATCAATGTATGCTAGATTAAATATTCCTGCCCTAGAACTTTGTATTTAAGGATATAGCTATCCCGTTCCCATTGTAAATTTTTCTTTCATTGATTCAACATGCATTCAGTAAAAGCATACTGCCTGTCTTCATATCAGTTAGGACTCTCATGGCAGAAAATCCAACTCAGTCTCTGAATATTTTAAGGGCAGACTTTAGCCATAATCAGATGTAATACCTCTAAGGTTACAGGACTTTTTTTCTATATATGCTAACTCCTTTTCTCTCTGTAGAACTCCACTTTTACACAACAATCTTCAAGGTAAAAAGTAGCATCAACAGCTTAATGCTTTGTACTTTCATTCTGTTTTAATTCTAGAGAGAAAAAAGTGAAATGATTTTTCTCAGAAGCCACAGCAACATTCTAATGCATCCCATTGGCTCTGATTATAAACTATTTATTGTAGTTATATCCTGATTTTCCAAGCCTGTGTACCCATCCTTTCTCCTATATATCCTCAAGATTAGGGAAAGAGCCAAATCCATCAGAAACACTTGAGAGAAATACATTAACACTTGCAGGTAATCTGCACTATGATTTTCAGAAGAAAGAGTGAATGGCTATGTAAAGTAATAAATAAATAAATATACTGATATTTACTCTCTGGCACATATGCCTTTAGGTGATAAAAATAAATAAAATCCCAGGCCTCAAAGAGATCTCTGGTTTATAGACTGAACATCACATACACCATAAATAGTACAAAAACAAACACCTAGATAACAGACCAGTGAATTATCTTATCACTGCATAATTTCTGATACCTCCTAACTGGTAACCCTGCTCTCCAGTTCAAACTTTCTCCAAATGTAATTTCTAGTGAAAAGTCTTCATTACAAATCAAATCCAAATGATGTTAAAATATAAAACACTTTATTGAAGCATGTATACTATCATGTAAGAAATGAGGCTCCGGTCTATGTTCGATGCAGGATGCAGGATGCTTGGGGCTGGTGCACGGAGATGATCCAGAGAGACAATGTGGGGTGGGAGGTGGGAGGGGGATTCAGGATTGAGAGCTCGTATACACCTGTGGTGGATTCATGTCGATGTATGGCAAAACCAATACAGTATTGTAAAGTAGAATAAAGTAAAAAAATAAAAAAGAAAATAAAGAACAATTTACAAGCCTTCTTATTTAGAAAGAAAGCTTTGCATGTCAATTATATTTCAATAAATTGGAAGAAAACTATAAAAAAAGTAAGAATAATCCTCCCAATAAATACCAATTTTAAATGTCTTTAACTTTTTTCTGACAGATTCCTCAAAGTTATTAATGAGATTCTTAAATAATTATGGTTCATGATCTGAAGCCTCCAATTCCACTTACTCTGAAAAAAGCTTTTGATTTTCTGGACACTTTAGCCACTGGACCACTTTATTTGCTCATTTACAACTTTTATCATATTTTAATTTCCAGTACATGCTTAAGCTTTTAACTGTGTAGATCACAATAAACTGTGGAAAATTTTGAAAGAGATGGAAATACCGGACCACCTGACCTGCCTCTTGAGAAACCTATATGCAGGTCAGGAAGCAACAGTTAGAACTGGACATGGAACAACACATGGTTTCACATAGGAAAAGTAGTACATCAAGGCTGTATATTGTCACCCTGTTTATTTAACTTATATGCATAGTACATCATGAGAAACACTGGGCTGGAAGAAGCACAAACTGGAATCAAGATTGCTGGGAGAAATATCAATAACTTCAGATATGCAGATAATTCCACCCTTAAGGGAGAAGGTGAAGGGGAACTAAAGAGCCTCTTGATGAAAGTGAAAGAGGAGAGTGAAAAAGTTGGCTTAAAGCTCAACATTCAGAAAAGAAAGATCATGGCACCTGGTCCCATCACTTCATGGCAAATAGATGGGGAAACAGTGGAAACAATGTCAGACATTATTTTGGGGGACTCCAAAATCACTGCAGATGGTGACTGCAGCCATGAAATTAAAAGATGCTTACTCCTTGGAAGAAAAGTTATGACCAACCTAGNTGGGAGAATGGCATTGAAGCATGTATACTATCATGTAAGAAATGAGGCGCCGGTCTATGTTCGATGCAGGATGCAGGATGCTTGGGGCTGGTGCACGGAGATGATCCAGAGAGACAATGTGGGGTGGGAGGTGGGAGGGGGATTCAGGATTGGGAGCTCGTATACACCTGTGGTGGATTCATGTCGATGTATGGTAAAACCAATACAGTATTGTAGAGTAGAATAAAGTAAAAAAATTTAAAAAAATCCCTTTATTATCCTTTTAATGTCTATATAATCTCTAGTGCTATCATGTTGTGTCACTTTAGCTAGAGATTCACCAGTGTTATTTACCTCAAAGACTTGGTTTTATCAATTTTTTACTGTCTGTTTCATTTAATTCCTCTCTGATCCTCATTGATTCCCTCCTTCTGCTTATTTTTGGCTTAATTTGCTCTCTGATCTCTAGTTTCTTGTGGAAGCAGTTGAGGTTATTGATTTAAGTCATTTTTTCTTTTCTCATGTATTTATGCTATTGGTTTCCTTCTAGTATAGCTAAAGCTACACCCCCACAAATTTTGCTATGTGGTGTTTTCATTTGCATCCAATTAAAAATGTCTTATTTCTCTTTATTTCTTCTCCATCTTATGGGTCATTTAGAAATATGTTGTTTAGTCTCCAAATATTTGGGGGATTTTCCAGAGGCCTTTTTGTTATTGATTTCTAATTAATCCATTGTGGTCAGAGAATACGCTTTGTAGGGCTTGAATCTTTTTAAAGTTATTGAGACTTGTTTTATGGTACAGCATCTACAGAGTATTCTATAAATTGCATAGTGCAGTTCAGATCTTCAGTGTCCTTACTGATTTTCTATTAGTTATAGAAAGAGTGAAGTTGAAAACTCTGACTATAATTACCAATTTGTTTTTTCTCCTTTCATCTTTGTATCAATTATTTTAGAACTTTGTTACTAGGTTCACAAAGGTTTACACTGTAGATCTGTGAGCATTTTCTTGTCCTCCTGATAAACTCACCCTTTTGTTTATTACAAAATAATCTTCTTTATCCTTGGTAATATTCTTTACTCTGAAATTTACTTTGTGGAATATCAATATAGCCATTCTAGTTTCCTTTTGACTAGTGTTATCATGGTATATCTTTCTCAGTTCTTTTGTTTTTCACCTAATTGTGTCTTTTTATTTAAAGTGAACTTCTAATAAGTAGCGTATAGTTAAGTCTTGCTTTTTAAATTCAATCCAATTATCTTTGACTTTTAATTATGGGGTTTAGTTATTTATATTTAATATGATTATTAAGTTGATTACATTTAAGTCAGTCATCTTGCTCTTTGTTTTCCATTTGTCCCATCTGCTCTTTATTTCCTTTTCTCTGTTTTCTGGCTTCCTTAGGATAATTCAATTTTTATGATTCTGTTTTATCTCTTTTATTGGCTTTTGAGCTATAACTCTTTGTTTTGTTATTTTAGTGATTGTTTTAGAGTTCATAGTGTACATCTTTAATTCATCAGAACCTCCCTACAAGTGATGTCACACCACTTTATGTATATAAGAGAACCTTAAAAAACTATGCTTCCATTTTCTCTTTCTTCTTTATTATTCTGTCTATTCTTTATTGTATTATTGTCATAAACTTTACTTCTAGATATTTTATAAGCCACACAAACTGTGTTCTGTCACACAGTCTTAGAACCTAGATTGTCTGATCCAAAGTCCATTCTTTTCATCTATATACTAAGCCCCTCAACAAAACAAACAAGAAATTAAACAAAAATCCTCTGCTCAAATTTGGGCCTTGACAAGCCTCAGCTAGGAAAGTTTGTGCTGGTTAAATGTGAAGTGGACCCTGATTCAAATGCAATATAATCAGGAAATCCAACTATTAGTATAGATTATTCATGGTTTCAACAATGCATATTAATTTAGGCCTCGAAAAGTTCTAGAATAGCTACTGGGATAAAGTTGATAGATTTACAGGGTAATGTTACTCTAAACTGTTTTTTTTTCATGTGGAAAGTAAAATATATAATGTAGCAGACAGCTCTGAGTTCTATAATGAATAATAATTGCTTATTCATATGGTACAGTCACTAGGCAGAACTCTCAGTGCTATAGCTATATTAATTTATTTAAACCTATTTCACTATGAAGTAGTCCATTTACATCAGGGCAATGAGAATTGCTATATATGGCAGTTCAGAAAATGTTTAACTTGAAAGTGTAATCAATTTTGAGGATGGTATGCATCCTGTTATATTACTTTGCTACATTGGTTGGATCATGATTTACCAAAAAGGATTTAGTTTCCATCCCACGTGAATACTAAATTTCTTTCTCTTTTTAAAAAGAAAAACACTTTGTGTTTTATTATTTCAACAAGTTCTCAATCTTATTGTTTCAACTAGTACCGATAAATTTTAGTTCTTACTGTTCATACCATTTTTATGATATGGCATCAGACTCTCAAATAAATACTGACAGGAGCAAGGCTGGAATTTGTGGCATAATACATTGTTTGTATAATCTACACCTCCTAAGAGATGAATAAATCATACATTCTTGTGTAACAGGACAGAAGGAGTTCCCATGTGCTCCAAGGAACTCTGAGCACATCTGTGGAATGTCAGAGCCCTGGCTCAGGAGTAAAACCTCACTCAGGGTGGCAGTCTCCTGGCTGCAGGCACAGGTGCCAAAGGACAGTGGTGGCATATCACCTCCAAAAGCAGGAGGGGACCAGGGAGCAGACCAATAAAGTCAGCCCAGCTTCAGGGTTGCTGTGCCTTCTGCATGGATGTGAAGGCTCTTCTCCCTCTTCCTCACGGGGATGCGGTAAGCTACACCCATGCTCCCAGACAATATCTTATGGAAGAGAAGAGATGAAATCAGAAAAAAAAAAAAAAAACTATTTTAAACTCAGCTCATGTGGCAAGTTGAATACACACCAAATGAGTAAAATGTGTAGTGTATAGATAATTATACATGCAAAGGATTAAAAATAGAGGGCAGCCAAGGGAGACTGGATTGGTCAGCTTTGGGGACAGAGTCGTCAGGGAGGGACGAATGAGGAGGTGACATTTGAGTAGAACTTGGAGGAGGTGAAGCAGCATGGCATCCAGCCTGTCAGAGAGGCGCATTTTTGGCAGATCGAGGGCAGTGGGCTGCTAAAAGAGACCAAGGAAGCTAGTGAGGAAGGAATGTGTGACTAAGGGACGAGGAGGCTCACGACAGCAGAGCCATGTGAGATGGAAATGGAATAGCTTGGAGGAAAGTTAGTTTCTAGTCTTATCCAGAAGAACAGGATATTCACTAACTTCAGACTTAAAGTGTATGTATATTTGTTAGGGATAATCAGTATAGAAATATAATAGATAGCTTTCTAAAAAAGTAAAGATGGTAAAAATACATATTTTTATTAGACAGGAGTCAAAAAGGAAAAACTAGAAATAAAGAGAAAGGCTAATAAATTGAAAGCCCAAACTAAGATTTAAAAATAAGTTCTGTTACATATGACACATATGGTTTATATGTACATATATATATATTTATATCCATCTCTGAAGAGTTGGAGAAAATTGTATTAGATATTAAAAATAGAACAATATGCTACTTAAAGGTACATATTAAATATGAAAGGGAGACATCAAAAGGACACTTTGAAAAAACATGTAGATTGAAAATAAATGGGCACAATATCATTAAAGACAAATATTGCATTATAAACACAAAGCTGGCACAGCAGTATTAACACCCATGGCTGATTCATGTCAATGTATGGCAAAAACCACCACATTATTATAAAGTAATTAGTCTCCAATTAAATATAAAATACCCTGTAAGACCCAATTTAAGGTATGGGACATAAAAAAGGACAAGAGAGGCCATTTCACAGTGTGATCAATTAAGGTTTCATGTGTGGCTATAACAAAACCCAACAATAGTTACTTCAGCAAAGAGAGTTTATTTTAACAATATAAGTAATTCATTGCCAGGCAAGTCAGACCTATCCCAGGCTTCATGCTGTCAGCAGTCTCCTGGCTTATTTCTCTATGTTCTGTCATTCTCATGGCTTCCTAGTGATACTAAAATAACTCCTAACCTCCGTGTTCCAGAGAGAAGAGAAAAAAAGGAAATGCAAAGAAAGAGTGGTACCTATATCAGAAGTTATACCCATCAGTTCGGTTGAGTTGCTCAGTCGTGTTCAACTCCTTGCAACCACATGGACTGCAGCACTCCAGGCTTCCCTGTCCATCACCAACTCCCAGAGCTTACTTAACCAAAGTCATGTCCAGTGAGTCGGTGATGCCATCCAAGCGCCTCATGCTTTGCTGTCCCCTTCTCCTCCCACCTTCAATCTTTCCTAGCATCAGGGTCTTTTCCAATGAGTCAGTTCTTCCCATCAGGTGGCCAAAGTATTGGAATTTCAGCTTCAGCATCAGTCCTTCCAATGAATATTCAGGACTGATTTCCTTTAGGATGGACTGGTTGGATACCCTTGCAGGCCAAAGGATGCTCAAGAGTCTTCTCCAACCCACAGTTCAAAAGCATCATTCTTTGGTGCTGACCTTTCTTTATAACCCAACTCTCACATTCATACATGACTACTGGAAAAACCGTAACTTTGACTAGATGTACATTTGTCAGTAAAGTAACGTCTCTGCTTTTTAATATGCTGTCTGGGTGGGTCATAACTTTTCTTCCAAGGAGTAAGCGTCTTTTAATTTCATGGCTGCAGTCACCATCTGTAGTGATTTTGGAGGCCCCCAAAATAAAGTCTGTCACCATTTCCACTGTTTCCCCATCTATTAGCCATGAAGTGATGGGAGCAAATGCCAATGATTGTAGTTTTCTGAATGTTGAGTTTTAAGCCAACTTTTTCACTCTCCTCTTTCACTTTCACCAAGTTCTTTAGTTCTTCTTTGCTTTGTGCCTTAAGGATGGTGTGATCTGCATATCCGAGGTTATTAATATTTCCCCCGGCAATCTTGATTCCAGCTTGTGCTTCATCCAGTCCGGCATTTCTCATGATGTACTCTGTATATAAGTTAAATAAGCAGGGTGACAATATACAGCCTTGACGTATTCCGTTCCCAATTTGGAACCAGTCTGTTGTTCCATGTCCAGTTCTAACTGTTGCTTCTTGAGCTGCATACAGGNAAAAAAAAAAAAAAAACTATTTTAAACTCAGCTCATGTGGCAAGTTGAATACACACCAAATGAGTAAAATGTGTAGTGTATAGATAATTATACATGCAAAGGATTAAAAATAGAGGGCAGCCAAGGGAGACTGGATTGGTCAGCTTTGGGGACAGAGTCGTCAGGGAGGGACGAATGAGGAGGTGACATTTGAGTATAACTTGGAGGAGGTGAAGCAGCATGGCATCCAGCCTGTCAGAGAGGCGCATTTTTGGCAGATCAAGGGCAGTGGGCTGCTAAAAGAGACCAAGGAAGCTAGTGAGGAAGGAATGTGTGACTAAGGGACGAGGAGGCTCACGACAGCAGAGCCATGTGAGATGGAAATGGAATAGCTTGGAGGAAAGTTAGTTTCTAGTCTTATCCAGAAGAACAGGATATTCACTAACTTCAGACTTAAAGTGTATGTATATTTGTTAGGGATAATCAGTATAGAAATATAATAGATAGCTTTCTAAAAAAGTAAAGATGGTAAAAATACATATTTTTATTAGACAGGAGTCAAAAAGGAAAAACTAGAAATAAAGAGAAAGGCTAATAAATTGAAAGCCCAAACTAAGATTTAAAAATAAGTTCTGTTACATATGACACATATGGTTTATATGTACATATATATATATTTATATCCATCTCTGAAGAGTTGGAGAAAATTGTATTAGATATTAAAAATAGAACAATATGCTACTTAAAGGTACATATTAAATATGAAAGGGAGACATCAAAAGGACACTTTGAAAAAACATGTAGATTGAAAATAAATGGGCACAATATCATTAAAGACAAATATTGCATTATAAACACAAAGCTGGCACAGCAGTATTAACACCCATGGCTGATTCATGTCAATGTATGGCAAAAACCACCACATTATTATAAAGTAATTAGTCTCCAATTAAATATAAAATACCCTGTAAGACCCAATTTAAGGTATGGGACATAAAAAAGGACAAGAGAGGCCATTTCACAGTGTGATCAATTAAGGTTTCATGTGTGGCTATAACAAAACCCAACAATAGTTACTTCAGCAAAGAGAGTTTATTTTAACAATATAAGTAATTCATTGCCAGGCAAGTCAGACCTATCCCAGGCTTCATGCTGTCAGCAGTCTCCTGGCTTATTTCTCTATGTTCTGTCATTCTCATGGCTTCCTAGTGATACTAAAATAACTCCTAACCTCCGTGTTCCAGAGAGAAGAGAAAAAAAGGAAATGCAAAGAAAGAGTGGTACCTATATCAGAAGTTATACCCATCAGTTCGGTTGAGTTGCTCAGTCGTGTTCAACTCCTTGCAACCACATGGACTGCAGCACTCCAGGCTTCCCTGTCCATCACCAACTCCCAGAGCTTACTTAACCAAAGTCATGTCCAGTGAGTCGGTGATGCCATCCAAGCGCCTCATGCTTTGCTGTCCCCTTCTCCTCCCACCTTCAATCTTTCCTAGCATCAGGGTCTTTTCCAATGAGTCAGTTCTTCCCATCAGGTGGCCAAAGTATTGGAATTTCAGCTTCAGCATCAGTCCTTCCAATGAATATTCAGGACTGATTTCCTTTAGGATGGACTGGTTGGATACCCTTGCAGGCCAAAGGATGCTCAAGAGTCTTCTCCAACCCACAGTTCAAAAGCATCATTCTTTGGTGCTGACCTTTCTTTATAACCCAACTCTCACATTCATACATGACTACTGGAAAAACCGTAACTTTGACTAGATGTACATTTGTCAGTAAAGTAACGTCTCTGCTTTTTAATATGCTGTCTGGGTGGGTCATAACTTTTCTTCCAAGGAGTAAGCGTCTTTTAATTTCATGGCTGCAGTCACCATCTGTAGTGATTTTGGAGGCCCCCAAAATAAAGTCTGTCACCATTTCCACTGTTTCCCCATCTATTAGCCATGAAGTGATGGGAGCAAATGCCAATGATTGTAGTTTTCTGAATGTTGAGTTTTAAGCCAACTTTTTCACTCTCCTCTTTCACTTTCACCAAGTTCTTTAGTTCTTCTTTGCTTTGTGCCTTAAGGATGGTGTGATCTGCATATCCGAGGTTATTAATATTTCCCCCGGCAATCTTGATTCCAGCTTGTGCTTCATCCAGTCCGGCATTTCTCATGATGTACTCTGTATATAAGTTAAATAAGCAGGGTGACAATATACAGCCTTGACGTATTCCGTTCCCAATTTGGAACCAGTCTGTTGTTCCATGTCCAGTTCTAACTGTTGCTTCTTGAGCTGCATACAGGTTTCTCAGGAGACAGATCAGGTGGTCTGGTATTCCCATCTCTTTCAGAATTTTTCACAGTTTATTGTGATCCATGCAGTCAAAGGCTTTGGCGTAGTCAATAAAGCAGAAATAGATGTTTTTCTGGAACTCTCTCATCTTTTTGATGATCCAATGGATTTTGGCAATTTGATCTCTGGTTCCTCTGCCTTATCTACATCCAGCTTAAACATTTGGAAGTTCATGGTTCACATTCTGTTAAAGCCTGGCTTCAAGAATTTTGAGCATTACTTTACTATGAGTGAGATGAGTACAATTATGGGGTAGTTTGAGCGTTCTTTGGCATTGCCCTTTTTTGGGACTGGAATGAAAAGTGACCTTTTCCAGTCCTGTGGCCACTGCTGAGTTTTCCAAATTTGCTGACATATTGAGTGCAGCACTTTCACAGCATCATCTTTCAGGATTTGAAATAGCTCAAATAGAATTCTATCACCTCCATCACTACTACTTCTGAGTACACATCTGAAAAAACTGAAAATACTAATTTGAAAAGATGTATGTATCCCAATGGCTATACATTATTTACAATACCCAAGATATGGAAGCAACCCAAGTGTCCATTAGTAGATAATGAATGAAGAAGATGTGATACACACACACACACACACAGACACACACACACACACAATGGACCATTACTCAGCCATAAAATGAATGACATTCTGCCATTTGTAACATGGATAGTCCTTGAGGGCATATGCTTAGCGAAATAATTCAGACAGAAAAAGACAAATATGTACATTATTATTTACATGTGAAACCTAAAAAATAAGAACATGAAGATATATAACAAGACAGAAACAAATTCACTGATAGGGAAAACAAACTAGTGAATATACTAGTCAGAAAAAGGAAGAGGGAAGGGGCAAGATTG
Source organism: Neotragus pygmaeus (assembly GCA_006410875.1). Classification (NCBI taxonomy): domain Eukaryota; kingdom Metazoa; phylum Chordata; class Mammalia; order Artiodactyla; family Bovidae; genus Neotragus; species Neotragus pygmaeus. The sequence goes on from SJYV01017721.1 coordinate 796,725, forward strand.
GATAGGGAATTAAAAGATACAGTCGTGAAAGTGTTAAGGCTCTGCTTCCACTGCAGGGGGTGTGGACTCTATCCCTGGTTGGGGAACTAAGATCCAACAAGTCAGTGTGGCCAAAAAAAACCCCCACAAAAGATACAATCTATTATGAATAAAATAAACAAGCAACAAGGATATATTGTATTTGTGGTACTTGATCCCTGAAAAAGAGAATACAGCCATTATTTTGTATTAACTTGAAATGGAGTAAAATCTATAAAAAATATTGAATCACTATGCTGTACACCTGAAGCTAATATAATATTGTAAATTGACTTGTGTTGTGCTTAGTAGTTCAGTTGTGTCCGACTCTTTGCAACTCTGTGGACTGTAGCCCTCCAGGCTCCTCTGTCCATGGGGAATTCTCCAGGCAAGAACACTGGAGTGGGTTGCCATGCCCTCCTCCAGGGGATCTTCCCAACCCAGGAATTGAACCCAGGTCTCTCCCACATCGCAGGCGGATCTTTTACTGTCCGAGCCACCAGGGAAGCCCACCTATATGTCAATTTAAATATTAGCAAAAAAATACTAAAGAAGATTTAAATCAGTGCTATTCAAAGTTTGATCTGTATGCCGATGTGCTACAAAGTTAGGAGCTTATGCCAGAATGTAAATGAACTATGCCACTAAAGTCCATAGTTCAGTTCAGCTAATAGCTTTTTTTTAATGGTAAGAATTTCTTGATCAAGAAAGTTTTTTACATTGATTAATTTTCTAGCATGATTTCCTTCTATTGTCATAGATCTGATGAAGTGTTCACAGACCAGATCTTTTCTGAGTAACATTGATTTAACTCCTTTTTTATCCTCACATAAAGATTTGAATTTTGACCAGCTACTTTGAGTAATACTGGTTTAATAATATCTTAACAAGTTTGAGCCCAATAACAGATGACAATTATTTCTTCCTAAGAGTTACAATATGTCAACAACTCAACTCTGACAAAAACTCAAGGACATGTTAACAGAAGAGTCGGATTTGAACCCAAGCAAATCTATTGGACATTGTTAACTGCTCTGCTTCCGTGCCAGCACAGCAGGCCGGTTCTGAGGCCAGTGGCCTAAGTCACAGTGTTAGTTCCATCCTCCACACAAATGGTGCACCAGGGTGTGCAGAAAACCTGTGCTGTTGCAGTTCTCATCACATGGAGAATTGTTGAGAAGTTATAGATTTGAAACTAGCACTTCAACTTTACCTCCTGATAGTTTCATTGATCAAACTCAGGTCCTTTTATGAGGTATATTTTCAGAAATTCCTGGTCCTAGNAGAAAACCTGTGCTGTTGCAGTTCTCATCACATGGAGAATTGTTGAGAAGTTATAGATTTGAAACTAGCACTTCAACTTTACCTCCTGATAGTTTCATTGATCAAACTCAGGTCCTTTTATGAGGTATATTTTCAGAAATTCCTGGTCCTAGGGTGGAGCAACAAAGATGTTCATTTCTTGTGCTTGATGCGGGGACAAGGCAAAGCCTTGGGTGAGGTCTCATTCTTTGGGGCACACCGAGGAATGTAGAAAAGACAGATCCTTATTCCAGAAATCTTATCTGTGCTCAATGTTGTACTTTCAGTTTTCTGTGAATTGAGGGTAGACATCATTGTGAGGAAAACAAGGAAACACTTGGAATCATAGATACTATTTACCCCGACATTTACCCCAATTTCATTTCTTCTTCCCCATAGATATACACTGTTAGCTGCTTAAACTGGATCCTTCAAATGCTTATACTATGCAATCATATAGTATAGATTGGATATGAGATTATTATTTTATTATTATTTTACAAAAAATCCTTTGTCGTTAAATTGTTCTGCGACTTTCTTTTTTCTCTTAACATATCATGAAAGTCTATCTGTCAGTATATGTAGCTCTACCTCATGGTGTTATACTGCAGTTCAATACTGTGATAAATTTACACATGTATATGTTCATTTAGACATTTCCCCATTGATAGATATTTGAAAGTGAAAGTTGAAAGTGAAGTTGCACAGTCGTGTCCGATTCTGTGACCCCATGGACCACAGCACACCAGGCTTCCCTATCCATCACCAATTCCCCTTTTAAAGCCTACTCAAACTCATGTCCATTGAGTTGGTGATGCCATCCAACCATCTCGTCCTCTGTTGTCCCCTTCTCCTCCCACCTTCAATCTTTCCCAGCATCCGGGTCTTTTCCAATGAGTTAGTTCTTTGCATCAGGTGGCCAAAGAATTGGAGTTTCAGCTTTAGCATCAGTCCTTCCAATAAATATTCAGGACTGATTTCCTTTAGGATTGACTGGTTAGTAACTCTGTATACAGAGAACCAAATGGCTAGATCATTAGGCATGCACATCAAACTTAAATAAATCCTACTGAGTTACTCTTCAGAATGGCTGCATACCATATTAAATCCCCACCCATGATAGAGTATAGAAACACAAAAACCTATCAGAAGCAGAAGAAATTTAGATGAGGTGGCAAGAACACACAGAAGAACAATACAGAAAAGGTCTTAACGACCGCTGTAACCACAAAGGTGTGGTCACTCACCAAGAGCCAGACATCCTGGAGTGTGAAGTCAAGTGGGCCCTGAGGAATCATTAGTATGAACAAAGCTAGTAGAGGTGATGTGGTTCCAGCTGAGATATTTAGAATCCTAAAAGAAGATGTTGTTAAAGTGTTGCACTCAATATGTCAGCAAATTTGGAAAACTCAGCAGTGGACACAAGACTGGAAAATGTCAGTTTTCATTCCAATCCCAAAGAAGGGCAATTTCAAAGAATGTTCAAACTATCATACAATTGTGCTCATTTCACATGTTAGTAAGGTTATGCTCAAAATCCTTCAAGCTAGGCTTTAGTAGTATGTTGACTGAGAACTTTCATATGTATAAGCTGGGTTTAAAAAAAGCAGAGGAACCAGAAATTAAATTGCCAACATTCATTAGAGCATAAAGAAAGCAAGGGAATTCCATAAAAACATCTATTTCTGCTTCACTGAATATGCTAAAGTCTTTGTGAGGATCATAACGAATTGTGGAAAGTTCTTACAGAGATGGGAGTAAGAGTCTACCTCACCTACCACCACAGAGAAACCTGTGTGTGGGTCAAGAAGCAACAGTTAGAACCTTACATGGAACAACAGACTGGTTCAAAACTGGGAAAGGAATATGACTAGGCTGTATATTGTCACCCTGCTTTCTACAAAGAGTATATCATGAGACATGTAGGCTAGATGACTCACAAACTGGAATCAAGCTTGCCAGGAAAAATGTCAACAACCTCAGTTATGCAGCTGATACCATTCTAATGGCAGAAAGTAAAGCAAAACTAAAGAGCCTCTTGACAAGGGTTAAAGAGGAGGGTTAAAGAAGCTGGCTTAAAACTCTACATTCAAAAAACTAAGATCATGGCATCTGATCCCATCACTTCATGGCAAATAGAAGGGGGAAAAGTAGAAATAGTAACATATTTTATTTTCTTGGGCTCCAAGATCACTGTGGACAATGACTGTTGCCATGAAATTAAAAGATGGTTGCTCCTTGGAAGGAAAGTTATGACAAACTTAGACAGCATATTACAAAGCAGAGACATCACTTTGTTGACAAAGATCTGTATAGTCAAAGACACTGTTTTTCTTGTAGTCATGTATGGAGGTAAGAGTTATACTATAAAGAAAGCTGAACACCGAAGAACTGGCATTTTCAAATTGTGGTGCTGAAGACTCTTGAGAGTCCCTTGGATAGCAAGGAGATCAAACCAGTCAATCCTAAAGGAAAACAACCCTGAATATTCACTGGAAGGACTGCTGAAGCTGAAGCTCCTATACTCTGGCCACCTGATGGGAAGAGTCAACACATTGAAAAAGGCACTGATGCTGGGAAAGATTGAAGGCAAAAGGAGAAGGGGATGGCAGAGGATGAGGTGGTTACATAGCATCATTGATTCAATAGGCATGAGTTTGAGTAAACTCTGGGAGATGGTGAAGGACAAGAAAATCTGGTGTGCTGCAGTCCATGGGGTTGCAAAGAGTCAAAACATGACTTCATGACTGAACAACAACAACAGCCACAATGATCCCCTAAAGTGATTGCCACATTTTCCCCTAAAGTGATTGCCAGACCGAACGTGGGATTTTACTTCAAGTTTCTCTAATTACTGGTTAAGTTATATATTTGTTTTTCTTTGTGTAGTGGCCATTTATATTGACTTTTCTGTTAACTGCCTGTTTTAGGAGAGACCGGCAGGACTGTCTGCTGGGTTTCCCCAGTGCTTCTTTCCCAATTACCCTGCTAGGATGATTCCGTGCCTCAACTCCCCAGGGTTTCCAGGTACTAATGGTGTTGATACAAACTCTAGCTGACAGACAAGGTATTTATCTATCTGCCTTGTTAAGGCCACCCTGATGTCCACAAGAGCTCCACTGACATATATTCAGGTGGGTATCGCTAATGCCCTTCCAAAGTCTCCACCAAAAAGGAGAATGGCCGCATTCCATTCTGGGATGACGAGAGACTAGACACTGTGTACAACATCCTGCTACTGGCCTGCTGAACTGTGAGGGAATTAAGACCCTCAGCCTCTGTTCAGGCCAAAGTACCCCATCAGCTCATGTTTGAGGACTGCCTAATCCTGGAGACAGCCACCGTGTCTTCCAGCACTGATGTGCCAGAGCGGTTTCATTTGCATCTCTGTCAGACACGGGCACCTTGTGAAAGGGGCAGCAGAGCACCCATCGAATCAAGCATCAGCATGCCAGGGGTTGTTAAGCAGGAGGACATTGCTCCCTCTTCTGGGAGGGAGTAAGAGCTGGGAGATCAAGTCTCTCCTGGCAGCTCTGGATCTCACTCTGATGGCAGCCCTTTAGTGGATCCATTTCTGGGATGACCTAGTCAGCCCCTCCCCGAGAAAACAAGAGTAACCGCATGGATGAAGCCATAACTGGACCAGCACTCCCTCCCTCCCTCCTGAAAGAGAAGGCCCTGTGGTCTTCCTCTAACACAAGAGAACGTGTGTGTGTGTGTACATCTTGTCTAGTCTCGATACTATTTTTTTTTGTTTGCTTTTTTGTTTTTGGTCACAATGCGTGGCACACAGGATCCTAGTTCTGCAACCGGGGTCTGAACTTGTGTCCCCTGCAATGAAAGTGTGGCATCTCAACAACTGAACAGTCGGGAAAGTCCGTAGTTTAAATGCTTTTATATTGGGCAATCTTATGTTATTTTTAATAATTTTGTGATTAATAGTATGTAATTTGAAAGGGCTACCTGTGGGTTGCATCCCTTTGTTACACTGTATTAGCATTCTGGGGCTGCTATAACAAAGCACCAGGACAGGGTGGTTTAAACAAGAATTTTTAATCTCATACTTCTGGAGGCTAGAGTCTAAGATCAAGGTGTAGTGATTGATCACAATCACAGTAAGACTAGTGATTGTTGACCCATAAGGGACAGAGATTCTATTAACACATTTGCTTTCACTACTGAAAAATAAGTTACTTTTAGGAGGATTTTGGAAGATATTTCAGGCATGGAATGTTGTTGAACAAGAATTATAGCAGCAATAGTACTATCATCCAATAATCCTGTGGTTGTGACTGTGATAATATAAATACATCTTGGTCTTACTGACTTTTCAGAAAAGAATGAACTATTATCTTTACTTGCCCTGTTAGGAAAATATTCTAACCACATGTATGGTATAATGGGTATAATCTTTATAGTAGTGTCATCTTTATCCCTGGTTCCTAGAGAGACAGAAGAGTCTTTGGTTATTCATAACGACTCACTTCAAACCTACCAGAGTTTATGTTAATGAAGTGACTCTTGGAGGGGGTCCTAGAGAGGTTTGGGATAAGGGCTAGTCACCAGTAAGACTAATCAAGTCATGATTAGAAAGTCACCCACTCCCAGCCCCCAGCTGCATCACAACCTGACCTCTGCAGAGGGAAGAGGGACTGGAGGTGGAGTTCAATCACCAATGGCTGACGATTCTATCAATAATGCTTTTGTAATGAAAGTTTCATGTAAGACTTCTAGATGAAAAGGACCGAAAAGCTTCCAAGTTAGTGAGTACATGGAGGTTATGGGAGGGCGGTGCTCCCAGAGAGGAAATGGAAGTGCCACTCCCCACTACACCATACATCACCCTATGCATCCCTTCCATTTGACTGTTCTTGGGTTATATCCTTTAGAATAAACTGGAAATATTCATTAAAGTGCTTTCTTGAGTTCTGGGAGCCATTCTAGCCAATTATCAAACCTGAGGTGGGGGTTGTGGGACCCCTCCAGCTTTGCAGCCAAGTTGGGCGGAAGAGTAGGTAGTTTGAACACCCAGTACCTGAGACTGGCACCTGATGTGGGGGTGTCTAGTGGGTCCAGGCCCCTAACCTATGCAGTTTGATGCCAACTGACCATAGCTAGTTTTAGAATAGAGTTAAATCATGGGATTCCCAGTTGCTATTTGGAACATTGAAGAATTGACGTTGGAGAGAACAATGCATTTGTTCTTGGAAGAGGGAAATACTTCTCAACACAATGAAGGAGATTAAGATGTGAGCTTCAACCAGTAGTGGGCCTCCTTGAGACGACCACCTGCCAGGTGGGAGTCACCTTTGTATGAAATAATGAACTAAAAGGAAGAGATTATTTCCTATTAGTCTCCTTCTGCTGCCCCCATTTCTTGACATAACGATTGGAAATGAAAGATAAAGTTTCTTTGTTGAAATGATGTGTTCAAGCTTTAGAACTTTTTTCTTTACATTTATTTGCTACTTGAAAAAAATTTTTTTTGCTTTTAAAAAATATTTGCACTGATTCTTCCTTGTGGCATGTGGACTTTCTCTAGTTGCATTAAGAGGGGGTTTCTATATTGTGGTGTGTGGGCTTCTCACTGAGGTGCAGGGGCTTACTTGCCCTAAGGCATGTGGGATCTTAGTTCCCCAGTTAGACTGAACCCGAGTCCCCTGCATTGAAAGGTTAATTCTTTACCACTGGATACCACCAGGAAAGGAGCTCCTAGGACTTCTAAAGCTTATAGTTAGTGGTGGAAACTGGAATCTTTGTTTCATCATTCCTGAATCTGAATTTTTGGAAACAAGAAAGCCTACCTAAGCTCTTTGTAGACATAAATGGTTTGAGATAAAATATTTTTTTCAAAACCACTGCAGTTTAGGATGGATGTGTAATTTCAGGATAGGCCCATAAGGACTTATTCAGTCATGTAAGCACGAAATGAAGAAACTGCTAGCACTTATTTTATTTTATAAAAATTTGCTGCACATTAGAGAGAAAGGCAGTAGGCTGGTAAATGAAAAAAAAAAATTATTGCATTTTCCCCACCAGCACCAGCATTTTTCTGCTTTGCTTCTTCCTTCCTTCTTTCCCTCCCTCCCATGTATCTTGTTACCACATCTCAGGCACTGATGGGGATATATCAGTCTGTTTCTTATGGAGCTTTAGAACAGTAGGGAAAATTGACCTAATCATGTCAGCTTGCATCATAGGGGTGAGAGTACAACTGTGGTATGTGCCTCCAGGTGGGGTCTTAGGCACTCCATCTACATGGAACCTTGACCCATCCTGAGATGATGGTGATAGAGAGGGCATCCCTGAGGAAGTGACAGCTGATGGGAGGAGTAAATGCTACCAAAGTGAAGGAAGTCAGGGAGAGCATGTTCCAAGCAGAAAGAACAGCTCATGAAAAGTTCCCACGTGGAAGGGAGTCTGATACTTTTTGTGCTTTTGAGGAAATGAGAAAACAGAAGGACTGGAAAATGAGAGCAAAGATGGCATGGTGCAGAATGTGACTGGCCATTAGTGTGGGGTCAGACCCTTTATGGAACAAAGAAGTTTCAGTCTTTGACTTAAGAGCACTAGCAAGATATTCAGCAGAAACTTGGCTAGATTTGAGCTTGAAAGATCTTTCCATATAAATGTGTGGAAAGCATATTGAAGTTGGGTGACGGAAGAAATGGGGAGTCTGGTGTGGACGCTCTTATCTGGGCAAAGGTGATACTGTCTTGAAGTAAAACCAGCAGCACACGGCAATGAGGTGGATGTAGGAAGGTGTCAAGGATGGGGCTTAGGTTTCTGTCTTGTAGAGCAACATGATACCATTGGGTGGAGGAGGGAATTTAGGGAAAAAAAAACTAGGTTTGAGGGAGGGTTCGGGGTGGGAGGGTGTGCAGATCATGAGTTCAAGACTGGGTAACTCGAGTTTGAGCTGTCATTAAGAGAGCCAAGTGGAGACGCCAAGAAGACAGTTGAAAACGTAGGTCTGGAGGTCAGGGGACTAGCTCAGGATGCATGTTTACATTTAGGAGTTGCCAGGTGAATAGGTGTTAGCTGAAGCCATGAACTTGGAAGAGATTTCTCATTTGGGAGTGTGGATAGAGAAGAAAGTATAGCCTAGGACCACGTCCAGCATACCTGCCCAATGGAGAGGTCAGAGAACAGGAGAAGCAGTGAAACCAGGAGAGCTTGGTGTCATAAAACCAAGGGTAAGTGTGTCTTCAGAAAGGAGCAGCCCACGATGAAGTGCTGCAGAGAGGCTGAGTGAGAGAGAGAACAAAAGCCGTCCTTTGAGGTTCACTGTCAGAATCCCAGCTGACCTTGGTTGAGCTGTTTGTGTGGACTCAGTGTGGAGTGAGGAAATGGAGCCGTCTTGTTTGACAAGTTCTGTCATTTATCTTGTTGTGGACTTGATTTTTGTGTCACTTGCTGTTGCCAGAGGAGGGTACAATTCAGTTGAGGATCTACCAACTGAAAAATAAAGAATAAGTGACAATCTCACTGCACTAGTTTGCACGTGCTCCCCAAAAAAGCCCAGTGGGCAGAAGACTGTGAACTATCGTTATCAACTTTCCACATTAGGGCAGTAAAGTTTGGTATGCTCAAACACTCCAGATTCTTACTGATTTTTTTTTTTTTTTTTTGGTTGGAGCTAGTATGTACTGAGACTCAGAAAACACTACCCATAAAAGATTAAAAAAAAAAAACTGATAAATTGAGTTTAATGAAAATAAGAAACTGCTGCGTATGAAAAAAAAACATTAAAAGACACACCAGAGACTGGGAGAAAATATTATCTATGTCCAAGTCTTTTATCTGCCTGAAATGGGCTTATATCCAGGACATAAAAAAAGGTCTTAAAACTCAAAAATAAGAAATTAAAAGATGAGCAAAAGATTTAAAAAGACATTTCACAAAAGAAGGTATGCTGCGGCTGCTGCTAAGTTGCTTCAGTCATGTCCGACTCTGTGCGACCCCATAGACAGTAGCCCACCAGGCTCCCCCATCCGTGGGATTCTCCACGCAAGAACACTGGAGTAGGTTGCCATTTCCTTCTCCAATGCATGAAAGTGAAAAGTGAAAGTGAAGTCGCTCAGTTGTGTTCAACTCTTAGCGATCCCATGGATTGTAGCCCACCAGGTTCCACTGTCCGTAGAACTCTTCAGGCAACAGTCCTGGAGTGGGTTGCCATTTCCTTCTCTGAAAATGAAGGTATACAAATGGCCAACAGGCTGTTCTTCAGACACCCCAGACCCCCTGGTTTTGACACCTTCACATAGGCCCATCTCTGCACCAGGAATATTTTCCCTGGATAGCTGCATGGCTCCCTGTTGATGGTCTTCAAGGCGTGCCTGGCTTCTTCCTGTTACTCTTGCTGGCTCTTGCCATAATCATTTCCTCTCCCTCTTGCCTACCGCCTGTCCTGGGGATAGCATGACTGTGTTCAATGTACGTGATGTGATAATTAGTTTTCTGGTATACATGCCTCCCATCCAGCTTTCTCCTACAACAAAGAGGTCTGGTCTGTGAAACTAACAAGATACTGCATGTGACTTCCAAGGCTGAGTTACAGAAGACACTATAGCTGACACTTGGCTCTCACTCTGGGAGAAGTCAGATGCCATCTTGTGAGGATGCCCAAGGAGCCCTGTGGAGATGTTCCTGCTGCGAGGGAACAGGGGCCTCTGGCCCACACCTTGAGCTGGTTAGCATGTGTGTAAGCCACCTTGTGAAGACCTTCCTGCCCCAGTGAAGCCTTCAGACGGCAATTAACTTCAGCCTCATTGCAGACCCTGAGCCAGGCCTAGTTAAGCCTCTCCCGAGTTCTTGACCCATAGAAACTATGTGAAATAATGAATGTTTACTGTTTTAAGCTGTTAGGTTTGGAGGTGACTTGTTATACAACTGATAACTAATAGAGGTTTGAGAGAATAAGTAGGTCCAACCTGGCTGGGTATCTAAGCCACATTCTTCTGATTACTAAGAAAATGCATATTTTGACCCTTCCCATGTATAGGTGTTGGGGTAGGAAATGGTAACCCACTCCAGTATTCTTTCCTGGAGAATCCCATGGACAGAGGAGCATCATGGGTTATGGTCCATGAGGTTGCAGAGAACATGACTGAGGTGACTTAGCACAGCACAGCATATGTATAGGTGTAAACATATTGCATTTGTTCCTTAGTTCTGAACCTGTAGAAAGGAGAGAAAGGAGGGTGAGGAAGATGTGGGGTACAGCAGATCAGAGGTATAGGTGAGAATACTGTATATCCTGCCAGGCTCCTCTGTCCATGGGATTTTCCAAGGAAGAATACTAGAGTGGGTTGCCATGTCCTCCTCCAGGGGATCTTCCTAACTCAGGGATCAAATGCACATTTCATTAAGCATGTCTTCTGCATTGGTAGGTGCATTCTTTACCACTAGCACCATCAGGGAAGCCCCAGGGATAATTTGGGGAAAGAGAAAACCTGAAAAGCTAATTTTTAAAAAGCTTTAAGAAATAATGTGTGACCCCACCCAAGAAACTGTCAGCAAAAATACATGTTGCTGTCTACACTCTCGGGTCAGGTTTAGTGGGGAAGAAAACGGGTGAAGCATAATTAGGCCATTTCCCCAAAGTTCACACCAAGAAGTGTAAGTGTATAGTAAGTGGCAGAGCAGCTCAGAGAATGGTTCCGGAAGGACAACCTCAAGCATTCGGAGTGGAAAGCAAAAGGAGTGCATGTCTACAGAAAGGACAATGCTTTGCCGATTAACTGGGTTTTGAGGGCGAGTCTCANCTTAATGATTTGATAAAAAGAAATTCAGATTATCTACTTCTTGTGTGTGCTTTAGTAGTTTTGTCTCTCAGGAAATGTGTCCATTTCATCTAAGTTGTTGAATTTATTGACTTGAAGTTAATCATAATGTTCCTTTACTCCTTTAAGTCTGTGGAATCTGTAGTGATGTTCTGTCTTTCCTGATACTGGTAATTTATATCTTTTTCCTTTCCCTTTTCCTTGATAAGTTTGGCTATTGGTTTATCAATATTATTGATCTTTCCAATAAATAGTTTTCAGTTTCATTGATTTTTTTTCTGTATTTTTTTTCTTTTCTATTTCATTGGTTTCTATTTGTTTTTAATTTAAGTTTCTAGTTTCTTAAATTCGTGGCTAAGGTCACTGATTTGAGAGCTTCCTTTGTTTTCTGATGCAGGGTGTTTAGTGCTGTAAACATCTCCCTAAGTGCTATTTTAGCTCTGTCCCCCAGATTTTGATTCTTTGTTTTTATTTTCATCCAATCCAGATGCTTTCTGATTTCCCTTTGATTTCTTGAGATGAGGTATTTAATAGCCTATCTTGTGGAATACTTAGAAGTGTTATTTAGTTGCTAAATATTGAGAGGGTTTCCACATATCTTTATATTATTGATTTCTATTTTAATTCCATTGTGATCAGAGAATATGCTTTTCTGATTCCTGTTAAATTTATGGAGACTTTTATGACCTTGCAGATAGTGTATCTTGGTGAGCACTTGGGTAGAGTGTTCTATTAATGTCAGTTAGGCCAAGTCGATTGTTTTCAAGTCTTCTAGAGTCTTCTGAGTTTCAGTCTACTTGATTTATCTACCATTGAGAGAGGGAGATTGACATCTTCCACAATAATTATGGACTTGTCTATTTCCCCTGAAGTTCTGTAACTTTTTGGTTCATGTGTTTTTAAGCCTCTTTTTAGATGCATAACTGTTTAGAATTGTTTCATCCCTTCATGGACTGACTTTTTTTTTTAACTTTACCAGGGATAAAGAAAATAATTTCATAATATTCTTTGCTCTTTAATCAATTTTGATTAAAATAGCCTTTCCAGTTTCGATTAGTGTCATCATGATATATCTTTTCCAGTTCGTCTGCTTTTGACCTGTTTGTGTCTGTATATTTAGAATGTGTGTCTTGTAAGGCAGCATACGGTTGAGGCTTGATTTTTAATGCACTCTGACATTGCTTATCTTTTCTTTTCTGGCTGCGCTAGGTCTCTGTTGCTGTGCTCGGGCCTTCTCTAGTTGCTGCTCTCGCAGTGCAAGGCTTCTCTTGCTGCAGAGCAAGGGCTCCAGGCCGCGTGGGCTCATTAGTTGCAGTGCATAGGCTTATTGGTCCCTCAGCAAATGGAATCTTCCCACCAGGGATCAAACCCATGTCCTCTGCATTGGCAGGCAGAGTCTTAACCACTGGNGGCTTCTCTTGCTGCAGAGCAAGGGCTCCAGGCCGCGTGGGCTCATTAGTTGCAGTGCATAGGCTTATTGGTCCCTCAGCAAATGGAATCTTCCCACCAGGGATCAAACCCATGTCCTCTGCATTGGCAGGCAGAGTCTTAACCACTGGACCATCAGGGAAGTCCTTCCTGTCTTTTCATTGGGGTATTTAGACCATTTTCATTTAGTGTCATTGTTATATCAGGTTAAATTTAAATCTCACAGCTTGCTTCTTGTGTCTTAGTGGTTGATGGGATTAATGATGCACCTTTTTAGGTTATCACAGTCTGCTTTCAACTGATGATATTAAACCACCAGATGGGATGTAAGAACTTTACAGTAGTGTGCCTTCATTTCTCCCCTCCAGTCTTTATAATGTTGTTGGCGTATTTGTTACTTCTAGACAGACTGTACATCTCACACTATGCTGTTAATACTTTTCTTCAAATAGTTAATTATCTTTTAAAGATAGTTAAATAATAAAAAGATCTTATGTACTTAGAGTACCATTCCTGGCATTCTTTGTTTATTTAGATTAGTATTTCCATCTGGTATTTTTCTTCTGCCTGCAGGATTTCCTTTAATAGTTCTTGTAGTACAGGTCTGCTAGCGATTAATTCTTTCAGATTCTATCTCATTGTTGCTCAGTCAGTAAGTCCTGCCTGATTTTTTATGACCCCATGGACTGCAGCACCCAGGCTTCCCTGTCCTTCACTGTCTCCTGGAGTTTGCTCAGACTCATGCCCATTGAGTTGGTGATGCCACCCAATCATCTCATCCTCTGTCATCCCCTTCTTCTCCTGCCCTCAATCTTTCCCAGCATCAGGTAGCCAAAATTGGTGATTCAGCATCAATGCTTCCAATGAATAGTCAGGATTGATATCCTTTAGAATTAACTGGTTTGATTTCCTTGGTGTCCAAGGGACTCTCAAGAGTATTCTCCAGCACCAGTTTAAAAGCATCAATTCTTCAGCACTCTGCTTTTTCTTTATGGTCCAACTCTCACATCTGTACATGACTACTAGAAAAACCATAGCTTTGACTGTACAGACCTTTGTCTGCAAAGTGATGTCTCTGCTTTTTAATACACTGTCTAGGTTGGTCATAGCTTCTCTTCCAAGGAGCAAGCATCTTTTAATTTCATGGCTACAGTCACCATCCACATTGATTTTGGAGCCCAAAAATATGAAATCTGACACTGTTTCTACTTTTGCCCCATCTGTTTGCAATGAAGTGATAAGACCAGATGTCACGGTCATAGTTTTTTGAATGTTGAGTTTTAAGTCAACTTTTTCACTCTCCTCTTTCACCTTCATCAAGAGGATATTTAGTTCCTCGTCGCTTTCTGCCATAGGGGTGGTGTCATCTGCATATGTGAGGTTATTGATATTTCTCCCAGCTTCTTGGTTCCTGCTTGTGATTCATCCAGCCCAGCATTTCTCATGATGTACTCTACATACATGTTAAATAAGCAGGGTGACAATATACAGCCTTCATGTCCTCCTTTCCCAATTTTGAACCAGTCCGTTGTTCCATGTCTGGTTCTAACTGTTGCTTCTTGACCTGAGTACAGGTTTCTCAGAAGGCAGGTAAGGTGGTCTGGTATTCCCATCTCTTTAAGAATTTTCCACAGTTTATTGTGATCCACACAGTCAAAGGCTTTAGAGTAGTCCACGAGGCAGATGTTTATCTGAAATTCTTTTGCTTTTTCTATGATCCAACGGACGCTGACAGTTTGATCTGTTTCCTGTGCCTTTTCTGAATCTGGCTTGTACATTTGGAGTTTCTTGCTCCACCCACTGTTGAAGCCTAGCTTGAAGGATTTTGAGCATTACTTTGCTANCTTTGTTGGCAAAGTAATGTCTCTGCTTTTCAATATGCTATCTAGATTGGTCAAAACTTTTCTTCCAAGTAGTAAGCGTCTTTTAATTTTATGGCTGCAGCCACCATCTGCAGTGATTTTTGAGCCCCCCCAAAAATAAAGTCTGACACAGTTTCCACTGTTTCCCCATCTATTTGCCATGAAGTGATGGGACCAGGTGCCATGATCTTCGTTTTCTGAATGTTCAGCTTTAAGCCAACTTTTTCACTCTCCTCTTTCACATTCATCAAGAGGCTTTTTAGTTCCTCTTCACTTTCTACCATAAGGGTGGTGTTATCTACATATCTGAGGGTAGAGGGAGGTAAATTAATTCCAAAATTTCCCTGAGTATGGAATTCACTCATAGGTGTGCTGTGTGCATGGGCACATACACATAAACACACTTTCAAGCATATCACTTCATACCTAATAGAATGAGAAGTTTAATTAGCCTTATTAAAAGACCAGGCTTTATAATCACAAGACAAATCATTAGGATAAAGAACATAGCATCAGACCATAAGAGCAAAATAGTTAAATAACTGATATACATGACAGATTATGGGATAAAGTGGTTAGATATAATTTATATTATATAAATAATAATAATAATATATAAATTATAATATATAATACGAATTATATCTAACATTTATTTAGTATATATTATTCATATATTATAACTTATGAATTAAACATAATTTAATATATAAATTATATCTAATATAGAATAAATTATATAATATGTGGTTAGATATAATTATAGATATGGTTAGATATAAAATAAGATCAATACCAAAACTAAGTCATAAAACATGGGAGCAAAGTCATTGTATCTGATTCATATCCATTATAATTAATCTTAAGCTATGGTGGATCAGATGACAACCCTGTCCTAGAAAGAAAAAAAAATCCTACCTCTCTCCAATATTCTTTTGGTTTAAGCCACAGTCTCTTCTAAAAGGACATTATTAACATATTGAAACTAGCACTTCTCAGCCTTATGCATGAAAGTTTTTATCAACATTTTCTTTAAGATTTTCTGTAAAGCTAGGGAAAAAGGGAATTGTATGGGGAAGTGGAATGGAGACACCAAATCCTAGCCTGCCTCCTGATTTTGTACACAGCTGCTATTGGGGAGAGCATTTAAAGTACTGGTTTGCCAGTTCTTTTAAGTTTTTTTATAGCTGCCATCAGAAGGTTTATAGAATTGTCCTAATATTTGTGTATATCTCTTCAGACTCTACTTTATTTTGTATATGCAGTACTTATAATATGTACATTAAATGATACAAAATTTTAACAATTTCCTCTTGCCAAAGGATAAAATTTCAACCTACACACTGGAAAATAATATTGGCAAAGCACTAATGGAAAAAGACTCATATTAAGAATACATAAAGAACTCTGAAATTTCAACCATAAAAAGAAAAAATCCAATGGACAAAAGACATGAATAAATATTTCACAAAAGAAGACATACCGATAGCAAATAAGTTCATGGAAAGATAGTCCACATCATTAGCTATTAAGGAAATGCAGATTAAAATCATGGTATCATTTCACTCCTTTCAAAATGGGTAATATAAAAAAAAATAGTAACAGCTCCAAATGTTACAAGGATATAGAAACATTAAATCACTCACATACTGCTGGTAGAAATATAAAATGGCAAGGCCACTCTGGAAACAGTTTAGTTTATAAACTGTTTTAAATGTAAACAGTTTATATTTAGTTCTTGTAAAACTAAATATACTACTACCGAATAATCCAGCAAAACACAATCTCACACATTATCCAGAGACATAAAAATATGTTTTCATGCAAAAATCTGCACGTGAATGCAGGTAGGAATGATCAGGAACTTTATTCATAATGGCCGCAAACAAGAAACAACACATTGACCCTTCAACAGGGGAATGATTAAACACACTGGTAAGATATGGTACGCATCCATATCATGGAATTCTCAGTGCTTAGTCGCTCAGTCGTGTCTGACTCTTTGCAACCCCATGGACCACGGCTCACCAAGCTTCTCTGACCATGGAATTTTCGAGGCAAGAATACTGGAGCAGGTTGCCATTTCCTACTCCAAGGCATTTTCCCAACCAAGGAGTTGAACCCATGTCTCTTGAGCCTCCTGCATTGGCAGGTGCATTCTTTACCATGGAATACTTCAAATGTATTTTTGAAAAACACAATAAACTGAATAAATTTTTAGGGAATAATGTACAGTGAAAAAAGTCAATCCTCAGTGTTCGCATACTATATGATTCTATTTACATAACATCCTAAAATTATACAGTTATAGAAATAGAAAACAGATTAATGGTTGCCAGAGGTCAGAGTCAGAGAAACTGAGGAGTAATGGATACAGCTTTAAAAGGGCAACAGGAAGTATCCTTATGATAACAGATTGTCCAGGAAGTGGAGAAAATCGGTGTCAACATCTTGGTTGTAACTTCATGGTAATATATTTTCATAATATGTTATCCCTGAGAGAAACTGGGTAAGAAATACAAGGAATCCCTCTGTATGATTTCTTAAAACTGACTCTGTATCCATATTTATGCCAAAATAGCTTAATTAAAATTTTGATTTTTAAAAAACCTTGAATAAGAAATCAGTCTATTTTAGTATATCAAAATAAGCATTTAACTAGATTAATTTACTTAAATTATTGTTTCTTTTAAAAGTTAAACCACCTGCTTTTCAAAGAGAAATTAGCACATCATTTAAAATCAATGCTATCTGAAAAAAATAATTTCTATCTTAACATATAGCATTTTATCAAAAAAAAAAAAATGTTAACTTGTCCATCTCCTTTGACAGGCTGCTTTCAGAACACTATTTTTTTTATCTTAAATATCTAGAACAGGGGCTAGCATTTAATAGAATAAAAATGAAATTAAATCAAATGACTGAATAAATTATAGGTTGTCAACTCAATATTACAACCAGAAGTAAATTATTAAATTTACTTTGTTAGGAGTACAATGAAAGACAATCATTTAACTGAACAGCATGCCCTCTTTCCCCTCATTATGGCCTTTGCTTGCTTAATATTGGGTTTGGCCAAAAAGTTTGCTTGGGTTTTTTTGTTAACATCATATAGAAAAATCTGAACGAACGTTTTGACCAGCCCAATATATTCATTAGTTGATTAATTCCTCCTCTCCTTTACATGGTTGGTGCACATTTAGAAGATGCCCCTCATCTCATATTAATTTAGAGGGCAAATCCAGATGGACAATTCAGGATGCAATAGGACTGTAGACACTACAGTGGCTATGTTTTATATATATATATATGTATATATTTGAGAAGCACTGTTCTAGAGTACATATTGAAGTGGGTAGCCATTCCCTTCTCCAGGGGATCTTCCCCACCCAGGGACTGAACCAGGTCTCCTGCATTGCAGGCAGATTCTTTACTGTCTGAGCCACCAGGGAAACCCTGAACGTGAAAGAGAAGAGTGAAAAAGTTGGCTTAAAACTAACTCAACATTAAAAGAAATGAAGACTGTGACATCTGATCCCGTCACTTCATGGCAAACAGATGAGAAAAAAGTGGAAACAGTGACAGATTTTACTTTGTTGGGCTTCAAAATAACTGTGGATGGTGACTGCAACTGTGAAATTAAAAAACACCTGCTCCTTTGAAGAAAAGCTATGATAATCAAGCCATTGTATCAAAAAGCAGACACATCATTTTGCCAACAAAGGTCCATACAGTCATAGCTATGGTTTTTCCAGTAGTCATGTATGGATGTGAGAGTTGGACCATAAAGAAGGCCGAGCACCAAAGAATTGATGCTTCTGCACTATGGTGCTGGAGAAGAGTCTTGAGAGTCCCTTGGACTGCAAGGAGACCAAACCAATCAATTCTAATGGAAATCAACCCTGAATATTCATATAAGGACTGATGCTGAAGCTGAAGCTCCAAAACTTTGACCACCTGATGTGGAAAGCCAACTCACTGGAAAAGACCCAGATGCTGGGAAAGATTGAGGGCAAAAGAATGAGGTGATAGAAAATGAGATGGTTGGATAGCATCACTGACTCAATGGACATGAGTTTGAGCAAACTCAGGGAGATAGTGAAAGACATAATATTTCAAGACAATGAAAGTAGTATGACAAAATCTATGCTATACAGAGTGGTAATAATAAGTTCATGACATGAAAAGACTAATCCAGACTTTTGTCAATCTTTCAGAAATTTTACTGAATTAACTCAGGGTTGTTGTTTTTTTTCCAATTTTGCTTCTTCACCATGGGCAAGTTTCTTAGACACTTTATGACTCAGTTTCCCTATCTACAAAATAGCATCCATTTCATGAACTTATTGTAAACATATATGTGCTAATATGCATAAAGCACTTAGAACTGATAAGCACCAAATAAATATTCCAATCATCATTACTATTAAAACTGACAAAACAGGAATAAAAAGTGTAAATTGCAATGACAGCATTTTTCAGGAAGAACTGAAGAGGATTTTTCTAGGCAAGCATTATAGTTAACTCATGAGGAAATGATGGGTATATTAAGTTGCTTACAATGATGTTAGAAATATATCAGGGAGAAGCAAGCTTCAATTTACAAAGTATCAGGATAGACAAGGAATATATAAGGTGGTCATATAATGAATAGAAACTTGAGCTTATAAGAATAGTTCCACATGTGGTATGGGGAATCTATGGTCATATCTAAAGGAATGAACAAAGGAAAGCTACACAGTATGTATTTCCACATAATTTTAATATAAAGAAAAAAATAATAAGTATATCAAGAATAATCTTCAGTAGGAAATTATTACACAAAACACAAAAAGCTAAAAGACATATGCTAAAATGGGAGGGGAAAGCCCAGTCTAATACCAGTATGTGTATGTTATTGCCCGTAGAAAATCACACCACTTGATAGTCATCTTTTTCAAACCTGAAATTTACCCAAATCATTATTCCAAAATCCTTGAAGTTATTAGTCTCATGTAATAACAGCCATCATTCAGTAATAGCCATAGTAATAATATTAATGACATTGATAATACCATTAATTATAATATAGCCAATGTCTAACAGTGCTTATTATTTATTTTTGACACCAAAGAAATACAAATGTACAAAGCCATTAACAAAAAGCTGTATTCTAAACTCAATGCTTTTGACATACAAAACAATGACTCCAAAATCAGTTTATGAAACAAACAATTTTAAGTTGACTTATAACTCTTTTCACTCAGCTTTGTTAATAAATTTTACTGGATATTTCAGTTTCTTCCCATCCATATCAGAACTGTGTCTTTTTGACCAGTTTACTTCTTAAAAAATTAGTACATAGTTATTTCTTGCAATTATTGTCAGCAAATACAGGAAGATAGTCTCTGAGTCACAAGTATGTTGCTTCTTTGAAAATACTTGTCATTGGGGTTACCTATACTGAGACTTTGGAGAAGGCGATGGCACCCCACTCCAGTACTCTTGCCTGGAAAATCCCATGGACAGAGGGGCCTGGTAGGCTGCAGTCCATGGGGTCGCAAAGAGTCAGACACGACTGAGCAACTTCACTTTGACTTTTCACTTTCATGCATTGGAGAAGGAAATGGCAATCCACTCCAGTGTTCTTGCCTGGATAATCCCAGGGAGAGGGGAGCCTGTTGGGCTGCCGTCTATGGGGTCACACAGAGTCAGACACGACTGAAGCGACTTAGCAGCAGCAGCACACTGAGACTTATGTGTCAGAAGTCAAAACATTGATGTCCAAAACATTAGATTTGAGAGCAGAGTGACAAAAAAGTCTTAATAAGAAGGATTAATAAAAGATTAAATAATAAAGAAGTATTTTTGAACTTCTCTTGAATTATCTAATCTTTACAATTACCCCTGTCTCTTATACACATCTTATGAATTAAACATNGACACGACTGAAGCGACTTAGCAGCAGCAGCACACTGAGACTTATGTGTCAGAAGTCAAAACATTGATGTCCAAAACATTAGATTTGAGAGCAGAGTGACAAAAAAGTCTTAATAAGAAGGATTAATAAAAGATTAAATAATAAAGAAGTATTTTTGAACTTCTCTTGAATTATCTAATCTTTACAATTACCCAGTGAAAAACTATTTATATCACCATTTTTATGAAGAATATAAGACACACAGAACCAATATTCTAAGGATGACTCTAAGAATAAAATCTTAATGAAATAAGTTAATGTACCCCTGCTGCTGCTGCTAAGACACCTCAGTTGTGTCAGACTTTGTGCGACCTCATAGATAACAGCCCACCAGGATCCTCCTCCCCTGGGATTCTTCAGGCAAGAATACTGGAGTGGGTTGCCATTTCCTTCTCTAATGAATCAAAGTGAAAAGTGAAAGAGAAGTTGCTCACTAGCCTCTTACTCCTAGTGATCCCATGGACTGCAGCCTACCAGGCTCCTCCATCCATGGGATTTTCCAGTCAAGAGGACTAGAGTGGGTTGCCATTGCCTTCTTCAAATGTACCCCTATAAGAATCTAATTATTTTTCCATGTAATAACATATTTTATATTTCTCAATTTTTTCCCTCTATCTTCAGTTCATCGTCCCATACTCTTAATAAACTATGGTAGAAAAGTAGGAGGGTGGAGCAGCCAGAAAAAGAGCTAAATATACATGAAAGCAAAATCTATAGATTTAGAAAGTTCACTAACTAGATTTTCAAACTATCCTTTTTCTGAAATATAATAAGAATTGCAAAATGATATTAAAGAAATGGACTGTCACATTCAGTTCAGTTCAGTTCAGTCACTNTTTTCCTATTTGGAACCAGTCTGTTGTTCCATGTCCAGTTCTAAGTGTTGCTTCCTGACCTGCATGCAGGTTTCTCAAGAGGCAGGTCAGATGGTCTGGTATTCCTATCTCTTTCAGAATTTTTCACAGTTTCATCTTGTAGGTCATTATATAACCACTGAGACATGCTGTGCCATGCTCAGTCACTTCAGTCATGCCCAATTCTTTAAAACCCTACAGACTGCAGCCTGCCAGGCTCCTCTGTCCATGGAATTTTCCAGACAAGAATATTAAAGTTGCTACTTTCTGCTGCAGGGGATTTTCCCAACAGGGTTTGAACCCGTGTCTCCTCCATTGGCATGTGGATTCTTTACCACTGAGCCACCTGGGAAACCACCACCACTTAAAACAAAAGAAAACACATTAAGGAAAAAAAAAAAAAAACGCTAAACATATCAGATATCAGTTAGGAAGATTATGTATGAAAAATTGGAAGAAATTCAAAGCAGATCTCAACATCACTTCTGAGATTATTTAGTACTTCATCATTTAAATCCTTAAGAATAAAAAACCATTGAATTTAAATATGTTGTGTGAGATGTATATGTACATTTTCATCCTGTGCTTTAGTATATTATATTGAAAATTTCTATGTGGTTACATTTTTAACATGTTTTCTGACCTCATTATCACATATATCTTGTTTCTTAATTAACATTTTAAGACTTGTCTGGGGAAATAATGTATTATCTAGTAGAATTTCTGTGAGGATTAACACTCCAAGGCTTTTCCCACCTCTGGGCTATTTTTAAATGCTTTTCCTTTGGGAATGAACTCCAATAATCCTACTGCTTGTTTCATTCAGGTCTCTGCTTGAACTTTCACTAATCTGAGTTTCATTCCTTAACATTATATTTAAACTAATACCTGCCTCTCAATTTACATCTTCTTCTCTCTTAAACTATATAATCCTTCTTCATCAAAGGTCTTAGTACCTGAAATATTAATATGTTACTTTATCACCTGACTGTTGGCTTATATTTACTGGAACAGAAACTCTACAAGAAATGGGAATTTATTCTATTCATTCTTTTACTCATAGTGCCTAGAAAAGAACATGACATAGAGTACAGATTTTTGATAAATAAAAAAAAAAACATAGTTTTTACTAAGTTCCTCAAAAATTTATTAATAACTTAAAAAATACTAAGTGAATGTGATCATTTATTAAACACTAATCTCTTGAACCATATNAGTGCCTAGAAAAGAACATGACATAGAGTACAGATTTTTGATAAATAAAAAAAAAAACATAGTTTTTACTAAGTTCCTCAAAAATTTATTAATAACTTAAAAAATACTAAGTGAATGTGATCATTTATTAAACACTAATCTCTTGAACCATATGTTTAGAAATAGGCCAGGCTATGTGCTATGCACTAATTATTTAATTCCCACAGCATTCTGTGAACTTTTCACACATGAAAAAAAATGAGATTCAGAGATATTAGACCACCAGCTGAGTTAACATAACCAGTAAATGGCAGAACCCAGATTGAATTTGGCTTATCATATTCGGAATCCCAGGCTCTTTTGGTAGATATCTCATGTAATAATTAAGAGCATCATCTGGCTTTTATTTTTCCATTTCTGAATGTAAATGAAAATTTTTTCTGTCTCAAGAGAAACAATAAATTCTAGGCTTTTCCCTCTAAGGAATGATGAAAGGATCTAAAAACAGTTGCAGAAACATAAGATGCTAGGGTTAATTATTGCTCTGGACACTCCAAAATCTAATGTGCAGACACTTTTATGAGGATAATCTGCTTCAAAATATATCAGCCCCAAAATTCTCTTTCCTGAGGCTTTCTGAATTACAAATTTTCTGAAGCTGAAGTACAAGAAAGGGTGATTGTGAATCAGACACTCTACAAAATGCTTTTTTCCACATGCCATATTTTAGAAGTCTCTCCATATTTAAACCATTGCACTCTGGTCCTTTGATTACAACACAGATCAGGAAGAAAAAATTAAATGAGCAAAATGGGAAATTGATGTTAAAATCCATTCCCAAATTCACTCATAAATGAAGTTTGTGTCCATGCCCTAAAACAATATCACTCATTTTACTAAGTAGGTAAAATGTTTTTACTGTCAGAACATAGCAGGTGTGGTAAGAGAAGTAACAATTTTATTATACAGGGCTTACAGCAATGAAGGGTTTCCCTGATAGCTCAGTTGGTAAAGAATCCACCTGCAATGCAAGAGACCCCAGTTCAATTCCTGGGTCTGGAAGATCCCCTGGAGAAGGGATAGCCTACCCACTCCGGTGTTCTTGGTCTTCCCTTGTGACTCAGCAGGTAAAGAATCCACCTGCAATGCAGGAGACTTCGGTTCAATCCTTGGGTTGGGAAGATCTCCTGGAGAAGGAAAGGGCTACCCACTCCAGTATTCTGGCCTGGAGAATTCCATGGACAGTCCATGGAGGCACAAAGAGTCAGACATGACTGAGCAACTTTCACTTTCACTTTACAGCAGTGAAACCAATGTGTCTGGACACTTTGAGTATATCTTACAATGCAAACAAAGGTGACTGACATGAGTTTGTTCAGTGTCTACTCTAGTTAAGCATGTAATGGGACATGTGGAGTACAAATACTTCCATTTGTTTTCCTAAGTCATCTGAAACTTAGATGTTTTCTTTCACATACTTTTGTCAAATAACTAAAGGATTAGGCAGAATTACTGAATCAATTTTAGATGATGTAAACTTTATTGTTTAGTTAATCTCTCATTTTAAAACAATTCTAAATAATGAGAAAAATACATATCTAACCAAAGGAATTTGCACTTTATACATGATAGTCTCCTTCAGCTTAAATTAGAAGTATAAAACAGTTCTTCAATGCTTTACTTTCTTTTGATTCCATTTAGAATAAAATTCATAAGTTTGTTTACTTATATTTTTATTCAAAATCTCAGACCTGGTTTCCCCATCTCCAGATTGTTTTGGCCTTTCAATTCAAAACAATTCATGTAGGCAGATTAATAACCATAACACATTGCTTTAATTGTCACTCTTCTATTAATGATTCTTCAATGATAGTTATACCCTAAGATAAAATTCAAGTTCCACAACTTGTCATTCATAGGCCTCTGTTTGGCCTCAAGTGCCTAATCCCCCTGTCTGAGTAGACCTCTCAACCCTCTCAACCTTTCAAGACTATTTTAATATTTATTTCTCCCACAATGCCTTAATTTACAATTAGATTTAAATATTAAAGACATCTTATATATAGTTAGAAGTGACCTCTTATTTGTTTCCTCAAAACTCAAATTTGGTCTGATGATAACAAAAAAGTAAACTATTTGAAACAAACAATTAGAAAGTAAAATTGTCAGAAACTAGCAACTGATTAGAACAGGTAATAATTTGGGATAACATATAAGTTTCTAACTAATTTAGTTTAGTAATACTAGTAACTGGCAACATATATAATACAAAGAAAAACACAAGATGGAAGAGGGTAGAGTTGGGTAACAGAAATGCTGAGCTCAGTATGAGGGAGAACAGATTTGAAGAATCCACAGGACATAGGAGGAGTGAACACTTGGATGCATCATTTTTAGCTCCAGAATAGGCCAGACTTAGAAATTACAGTTGGATCATTTAGCATAAATGTAGGGTTAACACTAACAGGGAATGAGAGCAATCAAAGAAGTACATATAGAGAGGAAAGACTATGGAAGACCATAAAGGTTATAAAAGTAACTTTATAACTCAAGAAAGAGACTAAGAATAAATAGTAGTAAGAAAAGAATGCCAAGGAAGATAACTGAAACGCTAAAAAAGCTAAAAAATAATAAGGCATTCGTTAGACAATATGGCTTATATTTATATTTATCCCAAGATATAAAACCAAAAAGTATTTATTATATTTGTCCATAAACAGACCACAGTGTCTTTTTCAAGAGAAGCTTCTGTGGAGTGATATTATCAAGGCATGTGGCCACAAGAAGTGATTGGTACCCAAGAAGTAAAGAACAGGGCTTTGCACTATTCTTTCAAGGAGGTCAGTTAAGAAAAAAAGGATATAGAATGTAAAAAAAAAAAAAAAGGAAAGGGAGATTGTTATATTTGTTATATATTGCTACATTGTGTTACAGTGAACTTAGACATATTTATAGTCTTTGGGAAAGAAAAAAAAGAAGAGATAAAGATTGGAGAGAAAGAGAAACAACATATATATCTAATATAAATCTGTATTTGTTTTAAAAAGTGTATGCATGCATGTATACATACATATATATACATATACATGCATATTTTGTTGCTATTCAATTGCTAAGTCATGTCCAACTCTTTGCGTTCCCATGGAATGCATCACACCAGGCTCCCCTTTCCGCCAGTATATTCCAGAGTTTTCTCAGATTCATGTCTATTGAGTCAGTGATGTTATCTAGCTATTTCATCCTCTGTCATCCCCTTCTCCTTTTGCCTTCAATGTTCTTCAGCATCAGGGTCTTTTCCATGAGGAGGTTCAGCATCACGTGGCCAAAGTACTGGAGCTTCAGCTTCAGCAAGTACTTCCAACAAATATTCAGGATTGTTCTACTTTAGGATTAACCAGTTTGATTTCCTTGCTGTCCATGGGACTCTCAAGAGTCTTGTTGTTTTTCAGTCACTCAGTCATGTCCAACTCTTCAACCCCATGGACTGCAGCATGCCAGTCTTCTCTGTCCTTCACCATCTTGTAGAGCTTGCTAAAATTCGTATCTTTTGAGTCAGTGATGGCATCCAACCTCCCTGCCCTCTGTTGTCCCCTTCTCCTCTCACCTTCAATCTTTCCCAGAATCTGAGTATTTTCTAATGAATCGGCTCTTTGCATCAGGTGGCCAAAATATTGGAGCTTCTGCTTCAACATCAGTCCTTCCAATGAAAATTCAGAATTGATTTCCTTTAGGATGGACTGGTTGGATCTCCTTGCAGTCCAACAGACTCTCAAGAGTCTTCTCCAACACCACAATTCAAAAGTGTCAATTCTTTATCACTCAGCCTTTATGGTCCATCTCTCACATCCATACATGACTACTGGAAAAACCATAGCTTTGACTATATGGACCCTTGTCAGCAGAGTAATGTCCCTGCTTTTTAATATTCTGTCTAGGCTTTTCATAGTTTTATTCCAAGGAGCAAGTGGCTTTTAATTTCAAGGCTGCACTCACCATCTGAAGTGATTTTAGAGCTCAAGAAAACAAAGACACTCACTGTTTCCATTGTTTCCTCATCTATTTGCCATGAAGTGATGGGACCAGATGCCATGATCTTAGTTTTTTAAATGTTGAGTTTTAACTACCTTATTCATTCTCATCTTTCACCCTCATCAAGAGGCTCTTTGGTTCCTTTTCACTTTCTGCCATTAGAGTAGTATCATCTGCATATCTCAGATTGTCGATATTTCTCCCAGAAATCTTATTTTCAACTTGTGATTCATCCAATCCAGCATTTTGCCTGATGTATTCTGCATACAAATTAAATTATCAGAGTTACAATATACAGCCTTGTCATGTTTCTTTCCCAATTTTGAACCACCCAGCTGTTCCATGTATGGTTCTAACTTCTGCTTATTGACCAACATACAGGCTTTTCAGGAGACAAGTAAGGTGATCTGATACTTCTATCCCTTTAAGAATTTTACATAGTTGGTTGTGACTCACATAGACAAAGGCTTTAGTGTAGACAATGAAGCAGAAATATACGTTTTTCTGAAACTCTCTTGCTTTCTCCATGATCCAATGAATGTTGGCAATTTGATCTCTGGTTCCTTGGCCTTTCCTATACACAGCTTGTACATCTGAATGTTCTCGGTTCATGTACTACTGAAGCCTAGTTGATGGATTTGAGCATAAACATGCTAGCACGTGAACTGAGCAAAACTATATGGTATTTTGAACATTCTTCGGCATTGCTCTTCTTTGGGATTAAAATGAAAACTGATTCAAGTCCTTTGGCCACTGATGAGTTTTCCAAATTTGCTGATATATTGAGTATGGCACTTTAACAACATCATCTTTTTTAGGATTTGAAGTAGCTCAGCTGGAATTCCATCACCTCAACTAGCTTTCTTTTTAGTAATTCTTCCTAAGGCCCACTTGACTTCTACTCCAGGATGTCTGGCTCTAGATGTGGTTATCCAGGTCATTAAGACTTTTTTTTTTTAATCGTTCTGTGTATTTTGCCACCTCTTCTTAATATCTTCTGCTTCTATTAGACTACTTTTATTTCTTTCCTTTACCCGGCCCAACCTTGAATAAAATGTTCCCTTGGTACCTTCAGTTTTCTTGAAGTAATCTCTATCGTTATCCTCTATTTCTTTGCACTGTTTATCTAACAAGGTTTTCTTTATCTCTCCTTGCTCTTCTCTGGAACTCTACATTCAGTTGGGTATATCTTCCCCTTTCTCCCTTGCCTTTCACTTCTCTTCTTTACTCAGCTATTTGTAAAACCTCCTCAGGCAACCACTTTGCCTTCTTGCATTTCTTTTTCTTTGTGATGGTTTTAGTCACTACTTTCTGTACAATGTTATGAACCTCCATCCAGGTAGTCTGTCTACTAGATCTAATCCCTTGCATCTATTTGTCACCTCCACTGTTTAATCATAACGTATTTGGTTTAGATCATATCTGAATTGCCAAGTGATTTTCTCTACTTTCTTCAATTTAAGCCTGAATTTTGCAATTGTTTTTGCTGACTGGATAGAGCTTCTCCATTTTTTAGCTGCAAAGAACATAATCAATCCACTTTGGGATTAACCATCTGGTGATTTCCCTGTGTAGAGTCATCTCTTAGGCTGTTGGAAAATGAGTTTGCTATGACCAGCATATTCTCTTGACAAAACTGTTAGCGTTTATCCTGCTTCATTTTGTACTCCAAGGCCAAACTTGCCTATTATTCTGGGTATCTACTGACTTCCTAGTTTTGCATTCCAATCCCCTATGATGAAAAGGACATATTTTTTGGTGTTAGTTCTATAGGTCTTATAGATCTTCATAGAACCAGTCAACTTGAGCTTCTTCAGCATCAGTGATTGGGGCATAGACTTGGATTACTGTGTTGTTGAATGGCTTTCCTTGGAAATAAACAGATCATTCTGTCATTTTTGAGGCTGCAACCAAGTACTACATTTCAAACGCTTTTACTGACTATGAGGGCTACTTCTCAGGAATTCTTGCCCACCGTAGTAGATTCACTGGTCATCTGAACTAGATTTGCCCATATCTGTCCATTTTAGTTCACTGATTTCTAAGATACTGATGTTCAATCTTGCCATCTCCTGCATGACCATGTCCAATTTACCTTTATCAATGGACCTAACATTCCAGATTCCCTATGCAATATTGTTCTTTAGGGCGTTGGACTTTACTTTCACAACCAGACACATCCACAATTGAACATCATTTCCACTTTAGCCCAGCCATATCATTCTTTCTGAAGCTATCAGTAATCGTCTTCCACTCTTTCCCAGTAGTATACTAGACACCTTTCGAACTGAGGGCCTCATTTTCTAGTGTTGTATCTTTTTGCTTTTCCATACTGTTCAGATTTTATGGGTGTACATTTAGAAACAATGGCACCCCACTCCAGTACACTTGCCTGGAAAATCCCATGGACGGAGTAACCTGGTAGGCTGCAGTCCATGGGGTCGCTAAAAGTCCGACACGACTGAGCAACTTCACTTTCACTTTTCACTTTCATACATTGGAGAAGGAAATGGCAACCCACTCCAGTGTCCTTGCCTGGAGAATCCCAGGGACGGGGGAGCCTAGTGAGGTGCCATCTATGGGGTTGCACAGAGTCGGACAAGACTCAAGCGACTTAGCAGCAGCATGTTCTGATAAACTGTTTTTCAGTGGCCTAGTTGTGTTTGACTCTGTGTGACCCCACGGACTGCAACACACCAGCCCTCCCTGTCTGTCACCATCTCCCAAACTATGCCCAAGTTCATTTCCATTGCATTGGTGATGACATCCAGCCATCTCATTCTCAGATGCCCTCTTCTCCTTCTGCCCTCTATCCTTCCCAGCATTAAGGACTTTTCCGATGAGTTGGTTGTTTGCATCAGGTGGCCAAAATATTGGAGCTTCAGCTTCAGCATCAGTGCTTCCAATGTGTATTCAGGGTTGATTTCCCCTAAGATTGACTGGTTTGATCTCATACATAGTTCCATATTTTTTTTTTTATTGCAAAGAAATAGTCCAGAAGGATGCATAACAAACTGAAGATTTGCAATCTATGAAGCTAGAGGAAATTCTGGTGGGATGTTTATAAATTCTTCCTTTTTTCCTTGNTTAAGAGTAAAAAAGAATGTTCAAAATTTAAAAATTTCTCACAGTTCAAAGTTTGCAGTTTTTAGATTTCAGTTCTCAACAAATAATATGTTATAGCCCTTTGAGCTATAAGAAAAAACAATATATCAAACACACAAATATGAATAGTATAAAATATAAACTAGTGAACATTTTAAGTAAAATCACATTTGGACTTAATAAAGACCAAAACCAGTTCTTTATTCAATGTAAACCAAAAAAGCAAAGAAAATGTCAGCCCCACTGATTCCTGGATAAATGCCATACATTCAACAAATTACTAACTCTCTTACACACTCTTACATAATTCTCTTACATAATTCTGCTATCCTAACTTACTAATTTGCAGTAATTATCTAATTTTTGTCCATTCATAAAAGTCTTAAAAATGATAATGCTCATTGCTGGGATGTCATTAGCCCCTTTTCAACCTATTTACTGCACCTTTTATAGCTAGACATGAGAAGAGTAAGGAAATGTTTCTTAGTTTTTAAATTTTCAAAGATTTCAATATACTAACATTGTCTTTAATCAAAATTCTTCCTATTACATTCTATCAAAATATTGGATTTTTCCCAAGCCTCATTAAAATGGTAGGTGATTTTCAATGAGGTATATATTATAGTATAAATTCATATCGATATTTATTATAATATTTATTATAAACAATATATATGTTAAATAACAGTTTTATTTTTCACTAATTCAAAGGTCTGTCTAGTCAAGGCTATGATTTTTCCAGTGGTCATGTATGGATGTGAGAGTTGGACTGTGAAGAAAGCTGAATGCTGAAGAATTGATGCTTTTGAACCCTGATGTTGGAGAAGACTCTTAAGAGTCCCTTGGACTGCAAGGAGATCCAACCAGTCCATTCTGAAGGACATCAACCCTGGGATTTCAGCTAAAGCTGAAACTCCAGTACTTTGACCACCTCATGGGAAGAGTTGACTCATTGGAAAAGACTCTGATGCTGGGAGGGACTGGGGGCAGGAGGAGAAGGGGACGACCAAGGATGAGATAGCTGGATGGCATCACTGACATGATGGACATGAGTTTGGGTGAACTCCAGGAGTTGGTGATGGACAGGGAGTCCTGGCGTGCTGCAATTCATGGAGTCGCAAAGAGTTGGACGTGACTGAGTGACTGAACTGAACTGACTGAATTCAAATTATTAGTTCTTTTTGCTTAAAAAAAATCCAGAAATTATATCTCCACACTGACTTAACATGCAAATGATTTTCTTAGTTTTTACACATCAAAATTACTAGTTGGAATTATTATTCTTCCTTGAATCCATCTTTCTAAGAGACACCTAACCTCACCTCTGAATTTAAAATCTTGGCTGAAAAAAGAAAAGATGCCTTTGAAACATAAAAGCTATTTTAGAGGCAGCAGGATATTGGACATTATTGAAGGTCATACTGTCACTGGAATGAGCTTACGGGTGTGTGTGCTAGCTAATTCTCTTCAGTCATGTCCAACTCTTTGTCACCCTACAGATTGTAGTCTGTCAGGCTTCTCTGTCCATGGGATTTTCCAGGCAAGAATATTGGAGTGGGTTGCCATGCTCTCCTCCAGGGGATCTACTGACTCAGGGATTGAACCGTCATCTTCTGAAACTCTTGAATTGCAGGCAGATACTTATTGCTGAGCCACCAGGGAAGCCCAAAATGAGGTTATACTTCTTATTTTTATTTTTTAACATTTAAGAAGTCACTCAGTAGTATCCGACTCTTTGCAACCCCGTGGACTGTAGCCTACCAGGCTTCTCCGTCCATGAATTTCTCCAGGCAAGAATACTGGAGTGGGTTACCATTTCCTTCTCCAGGGGATTTTCCCCACCCAGGGATTGAACCCGAGTCTCCTACATTGGAGGCAGACATTTTAACCTCTGAGCCAGCAGGGAAGACCTTCCTTTTAAAACAACAATGTCTTGCATATAGCTAATTTTTCTACTAGAAAATAAGAAAGCACCTACATTTCCAAGTTCTGACTTCTGTTCTAATTTAAACGATAGAGGGGAAATTAAGTTTTTTTTTTTTCATATCCAATTTAGCCCCAATCACTTTCCATATTAAATCTAGACTAGGAAATATATGTGTCTTTGTATGTGTGTGTGTACGTGTTGGTATTCATTTATTTTATTCTCATAGAATGATCAAACTCACAGAAGCACTTGCTATCATGATTTTGATTACTATATTCAAATAATGGATGACAGGACTTAATGAAAACATTCTCCATAACAGCAACCCTAGCTGTCACTGCTTTAGGGCAAGAGTCCTGTTGGAGTAGAAACCTAGCGATTGGTTAATATGACAAGTGAGATTAGATTTAGAAGAGGTCAATAGAACAATCCCGTTCCACAAATTTTATTATTATTTTTCCACCAGTTGAGCTGAAATTTAGGATCTGATTGATTCATTATATTACTGTGTCCTCAAACACAGATCACTAGACAGAGTGTGTAATGCATATAAGAGAGCCTTAACTTTTAATCACTATAACCACCTAAGTAAATTCCATATATCTTACTGTTTTCTTTAGCTTCAAGGTTTATTCTATGTACAACTGTCATTTGTCTTACGATTCCTTCATGATTTAACTGATATCAGATGGAGATGGTAAATAGTAGCCTTTCAGCATTTTAATTTTACCAGTGAAGTTGTACTTCTAAAAAAGAATAGTGTTGAATATTGTGAAAGCCAGAATGCCTATGAGTCTTTTTCATGTTGAAAGATTTTCCTTTATTCCTACTTCACTGAACTTTAAAAATTCTTTCTATGCATTAGAATACAGTCCTTTATCAGATGTGTCTTTTGCAATCTGTGCTTTTCCAATCTGTGCCTGTCTCATTTTCTTTACATTGTCCTTGTGGAGAAGTTTTTAATTTTAAGAAAATCCAGCTTATCAATTATTTTTTCAAGGACCACGTGTTAGTATTGTATTTTAAAACTCATTGACACACCTAATGTCATCTAGCTTCTTTATTATTTTCTAGGAATGTTATAGTTTTGTCTGTGATCCATTCTAGTTGTTAAAAGAGCTTAGTTATTGATTCATTGTTACTAACTCAATGCTGTACCTATCATCATTTTAGTCTTTTCCATATACTTATAAATGACACTAACATAAAATGATACAATATAATTGCTCCACTCTTGCAATGATTTTATCTTCACGCTTATCTTACATGTCCATTCTCTATTGCTATACAAGGTATTTTGTTATTGCTAATAACTGTGACATCACTAAAATCTCAGTTTCAAGCATCTCAAATCACCACTTCTTTTCTTTCCAGCTGATTATCATCCAATATCTCCATATCAGGAATATTTCAACCCTACTGGGATGCATAATCTATTGACCACTTTTTCAATGTTTCTTAAAGACTTAAGTTCACTTCTTTTTCATAGATTATAAAATATCTTTCGTCTTCCTTGTTTCATGTTAAGTACTTGACTAAAAATCACTATTAATTTTAAGTTTATTTTCCCAGTTTATTTACCTTTGCTGCTGAATATGGACAACCAAAACCATGCTGACTGGCCCATGACTTCCCCACTAAAAAAAAAGAAAGAAAAAAGGAAAAAAATGACCACCTCTTAAGCTAGGATCCTATCTATCTACTTCTCATTATAAAACAAATTCTTAGAAGAGCCATTAATCACCACTGTTTTAATTTTTTCACATTCTTTGTTGAATCTCCAATCAGGTTTTTTTGGTCCCCTCCTCTCTCCCACACAACACCACCCCTACCGACACCACTATAAATATCTCTAATGTGTCAGTGACCTCACTCTTAGTCTAAGGTGCTTCAGTCATTACTGATTCTTTTCCATTCCATGGACTGTAGCCCACCAGACTCCTCTGTCCATGGAATTTTCCAGGCAACAATGTTGGAGTGGGTTTCCATTTCCTTCTCCAGGGAATCTTCCCAATCTAAGGATCAAACCCACATCTCTTGTGTCTCCTGCACTTCCAGGTAGGTTCTTTACCAGGTTCTTTATGACTGTTGCCACCTAGGTGTTAAATCCAACAGTAGAGTCTCAGTTCTCCTTTTGTCAAATAAAATTTTCACAAAATAGCTTAAAATTTGGCTACCATGATCTGATTCATTATAAATTTTTGAATCTCTTTCTACTACACTTCTAACCCTGCTTCAGCCATCCTTTCTTTTGTTCTTCAAATTATGAAGCATGTTCCCATACTAGAATGTTGCACTTGATGTCCTTCTGCCCTCAGAATTTTTCCTCTTATCCTCTTCTCCTGAGAAGTTGTGCCAATTTACTTTTCAAAAAGCCATGTCATTTGATGATCAGAATTACTTACTTTTTATGTAGGCATATTTGCAGTCCTTTCACCCTACAATTAAGATTTTTGTTTCCTGCATATAGTCTTTCTCCAGCCAATGATTATAAGGATTCCCTCATATTTTATCTTCAAAAATCTTTATTATTTCACATCTAGTTTTTCAAGCCACCTTGATTTAATTGTTGCATAAGGTATGAGTCAGAGCCAAGTTTTCATCAATTTGGATTTCTAACTGTTCCAGTATTATTTACTAGAAATAACAATTTTCTGGTATTCTTCATTTCCACTTTTGACATTAGTTGATAACTAAAAAGGCTGTTGATGAAAGTGAAAGAGGAGAGTGAAAAAGTTGGCTTAAAGCTCAACATTCAGGAAACTAAGATCATGGCGTCTGGTCCCATCATTTCATGAGAAATAGATGGGAAAACAGTGGAAACAGTGTCAGACTTTATTTTGAGGGGCTCCAAAATCACTGCAGATGGTGACTGCAGCCATGAAATTAAAAGACGCTTACTACTTGGAAGAAAAGTTATGACCAACCTAGATAGCATATTCAAAAGCAGAGATGTTACTTTGCCAACAAATGTCTGTCTAGTCAAGGCTATAGTTTTTCCAGTGGTCACGTATGGATGTGAGAGTTGGACTGTGAAGAAAGCTGAGTGCCGAAAAATTGATGCTTTTGAACTGTGGNTCCAGAAAAACATCTATCTGCTTTATTGACTCTGCCAAAGCCTTTGGACTGTGTGGATCACAATAAACTGTGGAAAATTCTGAAAGAGATGGGAATACCAGACCACCTGACCTGCCTCTTGAGAAACCTGTATGCAGGTCAGGAAGCAAGAGTTAGAACTGGTCATGGATCAACAGACGAGTTCCAAATAGGATAAGGAGTACATCAAGGCTGTATATTGTCACCCTGCTTATTTAACTTGTATACAGAGTGAGTCATGAGAAACGCTGGGCTGGAAGAAGCACAAGCTGGAATCAAGATTGCCGAGAGATATATCAATAACCTCAGATATGCAGATGACACCACCCTTATGGCACAAAGTGAAGAAGAACTAAAGAGCTTCTTGATGAAAGTGAAAGAGGAGAGTGAAAAAGTTAACTTAAAATTCAACATTCAGAAAACTAAGATTATGGCAGCTGGTCCCGTCACTTCATGGCAAATAGATGGGGAACCAGTGAAAACAGTTGCAGACGTTATTTCTTTGGACTCTAAAATCACTGCAGATGGTCATTGTAACCAGGAAATTAAAAAACACATACAACTTGGAAGGAAACTTATGACCAACCTAGACAGCATATTAAAAAGCAGAGATATTACTTTTTCAACAAAGGTCCGTCTAGTCAAAGGCTATGGTTTTTCCAGTAGTCATGTATGGATGTGAGAGTTGGACTGTAAAGAAAGTTGAGTGCAANGGAGGTCTCTGAGGTTTTCCTCATTTCTTTTAATTTGTTTTTCTTTCTTCCTCATTGATTCATTTACTTCAACCATTATCTCTTCTATTTTGTATACAGAATTTAAAATATCAGGTCCAAAACATTCTGGTCACTCTAGTTCATTCAGAATTTTCCAGTTATCTCTATACTCACCCTCAAATTCAAGAAAGCAAATACTCTCCCAGTTTTTGCTGATAGCCTCACTAGCCCATCAGAAATTTCCAAATATATTTATTCAGGAATTGATGAATTATAATGCTTTTCAATAAAAACATATGTAAAGCATAACTGTTGGTGTTTTATCTCCATAAGTTCATATATTTAGATTCATAGAAAGATCTTGTCAGTTTTGATTTTTTTTAACATGGTTTATTCTGTTTTACAGAAAATTCAGGTAACCTATGACACAACTACTACCATCTAACCAGAATTCCCACTGTCATTCTTGAACATTTTTTTTTCAAATATTAAAATTCTAGCTTAACCAATTTGTAGTGTATATAAGGTTTCTAGCAACATATTCTTTATTTAATATAATCTGTTTTTTTCATCCAACTACTTTTAAAAATATCTATTTGTCTTCAATTTTAGACACTTTACTAATACGTTTCTAGTTCTGGATATATTCTTTTATTTATCATGTGATATATATATATATATATTCTGTATATTGCATATGTAAGAATATGTACTATATTATAAATTACTTTGTACAGCTGAATTAATTTCAAAATGAAAGATATAATAGTTAATATCAATGAAATGAGAATAATGAGTAAAATAATTGCAATGTAACAATGGTATCATTTTTATGTATATTTAATAACTTCACAAGCATTTTCAAAAACAGGCAACATTATATATTTATTTGGTGATACTCAGTGGCAAAATTTATTCAGGAAAGTACATTGCTTGGCATATAATAGAGCTTCAATAAACTATGTTGAATACTTTAAAGGAACAGACTATGTGAAGATATAAAACTAAGAAAGGAGAAAAAGTATTTGAAAGTGTGAACATTTTTTCTATTGTAGTTGTATACAGAGGTGAATTGTTTTTACTTCTCTACTTAATTCAATGAATGTATATGTAATGTAAACAGGCCCAGGAAGCTAAGCTTCATGAAAACTTTTTACTTTACTTGTTTGCCTAAAAAGTTGGAAAAAAAATTCATTTATATACAATTTTATCTCAGACTGTAACATACAGGATTCTCACTCTTCTCTGTTTCCTATTTTCTACCCAAATTTTCTTTATATTTTCTTTATATTTTTAATCAGAGAGATACATTATTAACAAAATAAAATAACTGACTAAGGTGTGAACATCTGCTTTTTAATGTTTTTCAACTATTAATGGAGAGTCAGGAATTATATAAACAGTCTTCTACAAGAAAGCCAAACATATTTTACAATAAAAAACATTGGTTTAAATATTTTTAAGTTATAAAAACATTATCTATAGTGAGGTCACAATATTTTAGAGTTATCAAACTTCACACATTTACATTAGGGATTCAGAGAATTTTGGAAAGAAAGGTAAATTTAAAGATCATCTAATTTAGTCCTTATTTCACATAAGATGTACTGGAAGCCCAGAAACAATAAATGATTTACTAATTTCTAACAGCTTACTTAACATTTAGAAAGAGATTATCTCACTTCAATATAGAATTATTTCCTCCTAAAAAGGCAGCCCTTCTCCATATTTTTGTGGAATTGCTTTTAAACATATTTTCACATCGAAATATTTGCTATGCTTTTATCATATCCAAATTTCAAATTTTTTAATAAATTAAAATATGAATTTGGGTTATTATATATTCTGAGAATTAATAAACTCAAATGTGGATGATGCTCTTTGAACACAATTATCCTATATGAGATAATCATCCTAAACCAGATGATTTAGAATAACAGTGACTTGTATAATAAAAGATTTATTTAACAAGCACATATAGAAGACCTTTAAAGATGCTCTTCGAAACATCTTATAAATAATAATTTATGTAATTTTATAATATCTTCTGAGCATTTATAGAATTAGCATTTGATAGATAGGGGATATACAGACAGAGAAAAGATAAATAACTTGTCCAAGTTACTAAAGCTAGTAATTAGGGTAATCAAAGTTCTATGTCTAAACCACAACTTTCAGCTGCACTTCTAAGTATTTAATTTAACATTTAAACTTCTCTAATCCTTAATCTGCCCCAGCCTTTGTTGCCAGGATTTTATAAAAAGCCAAAAGGTGAGAAGATTCTTCAGAAAAACACTATTTTCTAAAACAAAAGCAGCTATGTTGCCAATGTCATTGAAAATTTTGGCTAATGCCCAGAAAACATGAACTTAACATGCAAATATTAACATACTACAAAAGACTCTTTAGAGGAAAAATGATAGCAAATAAGATGTGTATTTTAAAACATTATGTGGAAATTCTACCCCTCTAGGATATGGTATTCATTTTGGACTTATCTTCCTCAAAATTCTCTCTTTTTGTATTTTATTTTTTTTATTTTTTTATTTTATTTTATTTATTTATTTTTACTTTATTTTACTTTGCAATACTCTATTGGCTTTGCCATACATCGATATGAATCCACCACAGATGTACACGAGCTCCCAATCCTGAATCCCCCTCCCACCTCCCACCCCTTCATGCCCTCCATAAGTGAATGTTCTGATGGCCATGTAGGCAATTTAAGAGACAAATATAAATACATAGAAATTTATGTTCTAAAGACTACAATTATAATCCTAAAACAAAATGACTGCCACTTAAAGCTGTCGAAGTTATTTTCTTCTTTGCTTCNTTCATGCCCTCCATAAGTGAATGTTCTGATGGCCATGTAGGCAATTTAAGAGACAAATATAAATACATAGAAATTTATGTTCTAAAGACTACAATTATAATCCTAAAACAAAATGACTGCCACTTAAAGCTGTCGAAGTTATTTTCTTCTTTGCTTCCTCTGTTCATAATAGTATAAAGACAAATGATTATATCTAAAATGTTGGCTTTCAGTGTGTTGAACTAATATTAATAATTCAGGGAAAGTGTCTGATGCATATCTGATAAATAGAGGAGACAGAGTGTAGAAAAGTGTTGCCTGATGAGCAGCTCTCTTATTATATCCTGTTCAGACTTAGAGGTTACCAGGTTGTTGTTCAGTTGATAAGCCCTGTCTGACTCTTTGCGACCCCATTGACTACAGCACACCAGGCTTCCCTGTCCATCACTATCTCCCAGAGTTTGCTCAGATTCATAAGGAACCCTAAATAAACTGGACAGCTGAGTAGCATGAACACCTTCTCCTCCACCCCTTCTTTGTTACTTTTTTCCTGGTTTAGGTGGAGAAAGATCTCTTGGTTTAGTTAACTTGTAGATTTTATTCTGATGAGATACTCAGCATAAGTAGGAGCAAGGTTTTTTCTTGTAGATGTTCCATTCTGAAGAATTTGAGTGTTAAATCTACTTAAAAAAAAAAAAAAGTGCAGAGTCACCAACCTACTTTATAGAGAACCAGGTAAGATGGTCTCTGAGGGCTTGGCCTCCATCAAATGAGGACTCTGAGAATGGAAAGGAGTGAAGCAATGTGGGAGATAAAAAAACAGTAAAGTCAAATATCTACCTGAGCCTGTAGATGCTAAAAGATACTCAGTAGGAAGAGTACAGAAATATTTGGTAACTATTTCTGAAAGGTTTCTGAAAAGATGCTTTTCCTTTTCAAGTATAGTATTGTCAAACCTCTAGATACGTACAAAACAGAAAACTTACACCTAACAATGTTCTTGTCCCACTTTCACAAATGAGATAACATAATCATATAAAGAGTATTTGAAGATAATTTGATTATTTGATACTCTGGAATGTTAGTTAATTAACAACATTTATCTGTGTATTACTCATAATGTTTATATACTTTCATATTAATTATCTTCCTTTAACGTTAGAGAAATAAGCAGTAAAACACAATTCACAAAGTCCTCATTTTATAGATAAATTCTGAAGATGAGGTGCTCAGGGATGTTAGCTTAACTATCCATGACATTTAATGAAAACAAAGGAAGGGACAGGCCAGAAAATAGTATGGGTCCCACACTTTTCAGGTCAAGTGGATATTTAGCCTGTCACTGAAAAATATGTTCCTAGGGAATGCCTTTTTTTTTTTTTTAAAGAAGAGAGATGTCAATAGGAAAAAAATACAGCTTTGATGGTAATACCAACTGAGATAATTTTGCAGTGCATAGTAATACTCCAGCAACAATTTGATCATCTTTGAGCCTGTTCTTGGTATCAGAATTCCTGGAATCACTACTTTGAGAAAAGAATGTATAAAAAGAAATTCAGTAAAATCTAATCATGAATAATACATGAAAATTCAATTTGTTTTCTTTTTCATGTTTTAATAATTTATTATATACAAAAATATTAATATATTACTTTGGCATTACGAATTTTATATAAACAGAATCAGAAGATGCAAATTACACTCTCTAAAAATATCCAATGAAACAAAATATGTGTATGTTATGCTGATGGAAAAATCTGGAGTCTTTTCATACAGATTGAAGTTGGCACTACTGTAAAGTATGTGGTGTGTGTGTGTGTGTGTTTATGTGTATGACTGTGTATGTCAGTGTGGTGGTTGGGATAAAAGTATAATTATATGTTGTATATATTCATTAATAATTTATGGTCAGAATTTCTCAATAGCAGTCTATTGAAAAGTAAAGAAAACCAACATTTTGCAGAAATTAACTAGATTAATTGAATGTCATTGATATGGTTAATATTCATTCCATTTGGGGGAAAATAAAAGTGTACTTCTTAAGCTTGTACAAAGAAAATAATAAAACGTCCTTTTTTAGAGAGAAAAACTTAGTAAAAGAAGATTCTGCACATATTGAGAATTTATGGTCAAGTATTGTGAACATTTTTCACGAGTCTTAGAATAGAATTGTCAATCACAAAGCTGAAATGCACATTACATTGGAAAATCTAATAAAGTGGGCTAATGCAGCACAAATAGAACACCTAAAATATATGCAGAATGATCAGATGCTAACTGATTAAAGTCTGACTATTTCTCTCCACTATACTTGCTTAAAGTCTGACTATTTCTCTCCACCAAATTCTAGCCTGTTAAAAGTTAACAGCCATCTTTCTTAATCTAGCAAACTAAATATGACACTTAGAAATATTTAATGATACTGACTCTTCCACAGAAATTTTATGAGGCATGACATTTGATTTTTTATGTAAAATATGAAGGTACCCAAAGACATGAATGATGCATAATATGGAAAGATGACAAAAAATAAAAATACTGTTGGGGAAATAAAACATTAGAGAAATGTCACTAGCTTTATTTTAATAGAGTCTCTCAATACACTTAGGACAGAAGTAAATTTTAGATTTCTGCAGGATGACAAAATTTTTAAGACAGGTAAAAAAGTCAAGAAGTACCTATTGGGTGTCTTCTACATCACAAAGATCTATGAGAAATCAACTAATTACTTTACAATATTGTATGGCAAAAACCAGTATATTATTATAAAGTAATTAGCCTCCAATTAAAATAAGCAAATAATTTTTAAAAGGCCTTTAAATTCCTGTGCTAGTATATTGTTTCACCTCACTTTTTCATCTAATACTTTCCTATCACTCTCATCTACAGATATACCCAAGAATCCAGCTTCATTACAGCAATCACACTCGTGCAACCAACAATTATATGAAAAAACAATTTTTTCAGCCCACCAAATTCTTATTTATGCCCTCTCAAAGCAACTACCTTAGAAAATGTGCTTGCTACTCTGATTTCTACTACTATTAAGCAATTTGCCTATTTCAAACTTCATATTAATAGTATCATATTGAATGTATTATTTTGGATCTGGATATCTTTGAAACACCGCGAGATCAATTCTTGTTCTTAGAGATAAATACTTTTGTTCACTGTGGGGCCCTACATGGGAAACCTTAAAAAGAAAGGGGCTAGCTTTGTGTTCGGAAACTTAAGATGGTGCCTGGCGGAAGAGATGGGGGCGTGATCCATGTTGTTTGTCAAAGTGTTTGATTGGCTCTCTTGACTTCTGTGCACATAAACAGTGAGTGATCACCATAGAATCCTGTTATAATGAAGGTTCATGATTTGATCTTTAACGTGATTGGTGCAACTATGGAAAGTCCCTCCTAAAACCACCCTGTTTGTCTATATAAGCTGGGAGCCTGCAACAATAAAGCGGAACTGCTCAGACAGAACCCCTGTCACGTCTGATTGTCTCTCGGTTGCCGAGGGGCTGGGGGGCGGACAGCAGGCTCACCTTTCCTCGGGACCTCTCAGCTTTGCTGAGGGAAGTTCCACTGCCTCTCTCTTTCTGCGGAGCGCCCCCCGCAGTTCACTTTTCTTACTCTATGTTATTCCATTTTATAAATGTACCATAATTTATTGATGTACTTTAATGAATATGGATCCTCAGATTTTGTCCATTTTGTGAGTATTAAGGATATTGCCTCTATGAGCATGTTTATACATGTCTTCTGTGTACACATGTATATCCAGGGGGTTTAAATCTAACAGTGAGATTATTGGTTCAAATTCACTAATCTTTTTGTCTGCTGTATCTAATCTGCTATTATCACATTCAATGTATTTTCATTTCAGTCACTGTAATCTACTAGTTTTATTTTGTTCTCTCTCCCCCTGTACACATATACATCCCTTCCATGTCTCTACTTATCTTTTTGAAGTGAAAGTACATTATAAGGTATTTAATATCCTTGTTTACTAACTTTAACATTCATATCAACTCTAGGCTGTTTTTGATATACCTCTAGGTTATTTTTTAAATACTTCTTTTTCTTTTGCTTAAGAGTCATATTTTATCTTTCTCTACATTCTTAGTAATATTTTGACTGAATGTCATACACTTTTTCTTATATATTTTTGGTGGATTTTTAAAAAATCCTTGACCTTTATCCTAAAAATAGTTACTCCGAAAATCTGATAAATTTGAATCTTGATTTTGAAATCTGTTAGGTAGAACCAGAGCAGTTCCCAGTCTAGCATTTCTTATTCTACACAATTATTTCCCAGTGAGGCAACCAAGAAGAGATTAATCTTGAAAATATAAATGTAATTCAATTATCAAAAAACAAGCAACCCAATCAAAAAAATGGGCAGAAGACTTAAATAATTTGACAGTTCTTGAATAAGACTTACAGATGACTAGAAAGCATATAAAATACATGCAAGATCATCAATTATTAGAGAAATCTTCATACTAGTCAGAAAAACCATCAATAAAAAATCTACAATCAATCAATGCTGTTGAGGGTGTGGGAAAAAAGTGAACCTTCCTAAATAGATGGTGGGAATGTAAACTGGTGCAGCCACAGGTACAGGAGAACAGTACAGAGGTTCTTAAAAACTTAAAAATAGAGCAACCATATGATCTAGCGATTTCACTCCTAGGTATATATCTGAAGAAAACCATAATTTGAAAAGACACATGCAGTCCCAATGTTCACTGAAGCACTATTTACAATAGCCAGGACATGGGAGCAATTTGATGTCCAACAACAGAGGAATAATCACAGAACACGTGATACACATAAACAATGGAATACTACTCAGCTATAAAAGAACAAAATAATACCACTGCAGCAAAGTGAATGGACCTAGATTTTGTCACATTAAGTGAGGTAAGTCAGACAGAGGAAGACAAATATCATATGATATTGTTTACATGTGGAATCTTAAAAAAAAAGGTATAAATGAACTTACTTACAAAACAGAAATAGAGTTACAGACGTAGGAAACAAACTTGTGGTAAACAGGAGGTAAAGGTGGGAGGGATAAACTGGAAGACTGGGACTGATACACACACACACACATATGTTTTATATATATACACATATAAAATAACTAATAGGAACTTACTAACAGGGGACTTGTTAGTACCGAAGTTCCAAAATGCTTTGATTCATGGAGGAAATCATCAACAACAAAAACAAAAAAGGCACTCCACTGAATGGGAGAAAATATTTGCAAACAATATATTAGATAAAGGGCTAATATCCAAAATATATAACAAATCCATACAATTCAAAACAACGAATCCAATTTAAAAAATGAATAGAGAATCTGAAGACATGTTTCCAAAGAAGACATACAGAGGGCCAAAAGACACATGAGAAAGAAAAAAAAGTTCAATATCACTAATCATCAGGAAAATGTAAATTAAAGCCACAAAAGCAGCTTAAATCTGTCAGAATGTCTACTGTCAAAAACACAACAAACAAATATGTCAGGGACGATATGGAGAAAAAGGAAACCTTGTATGTTGGTGGTGGGGTTATAAATTGGTTCATCCACTATGGAAAACAATACAGCAGTTTCACACACAAAAAATAGAATCGCCATATAATCCAGCAATTTCATTTAAGAGTATTTACATGAAGGAAACAAAAATATTAATTAGAAAAGATATATGCACCTCTGTATTCACTGCAGTATTAACATCTAAGAAGGTCAGTGAGATCTCTACCAAGACACTTTATGATCAAACCACTAAAAGACAATGATATGAAAATTTCAAAGGCAGAAAAAGAGAAGCTATTATCATAGTACAATCCTCAATAAAAATCCTCAATAAGATTAATAGCTGACTTCTCATCAGAAATAATGGAGGCCAGAAACTAGCATGATGATATACTACTAGAAAGAAAAATACTATTAACTATGAATTCTATTAGAAAAAACATCTTTCAAACATGGAGAATTTAAAATAGTTCCAAATAAACAAAAATGGCGATGATTTGTCACTAACAGATCAACTACATAAAGAAATTAACAAGAAGTTCTTTGAGATAAAAGGGAAGGACATTAGATAGTACCTCAAGTTTTCTGAGGAAATAAAAACACTAGTAAAGGTAACTACATAAGTAAATATAAAAACTCACTTGTATTTTCTCATTTGTTCTTCTATTTGATTTAAATGACAACTAAAAAATATTATAAACTCTTTTGATGAATTTTTGTAGAAAGATATAATTTATATTAAAATAATAGCACAAAAATATAGCCCAAAGTTGAGGGTAGGGAATGGTTATTGGAGAAAAGTTTTAATAAACAATTTGAATTAAATTAGCATTAGATGTTGTTTTAATAACACTAAGTTGCTTTAAGTTAAGAAACACAAGGGAAACCATTAAGAAAATAAATTTAAAATGTATAATAAACAATCAGAGAATTAAAATAAGAAGACAGAAAATAACTATCAAACCCAACATTATTCACCATGTTATCCCCTTTTCACAGCAACAGCAATCATCTAGCAGGGTAACATAAGCCATATTTCCCCTC
The DNA here is from genome assembly GCA_006410875.1 of Neotragus pygmaeus. Taxonomy (NCBI): domain Eukaryota; kingdom Metazoa; phylum Chordata; class Mammalia; order Artiodactyla; family Bovidae; genus Neotragus; species Neotragus pygmaeus. The sequence continues at coordinate 841,394 of SJYV01017721.1, forward strand.
TTGAAGACAAACCTAATATCTGAAAGTGATTCTCCTTAGCACACTGTTTCCCTCCGCTTGAAATGGATACAAATCAGTTCCTTCCTGCCATCCTTTCACTTTGATCAGGAAGACTGGGGAAGCATCTACTAAGATACATTATTCCTATAAAACCAAGAAATTTTAAAAAATGTCTTTCTTGTTTTAAATTAATAAACTTTATTTTTAGAGCAGTTTTAGGTTCGAGCAAAACTGTGTGGGAAGTATAAAGCATTTGCATATACCTTCTGTCCCCATACATGTACAATCACCCGCACTATGGACATTCTCCTGGAGAAGGAAATGGCAATCCACTTCAGGACTATTGTNTATTTTTAGAGCAGTTTTAGGTTCGAGCAAAACTGTGTGGGAAGTATAAAGCATTTGCATATACCTTCTGTCCCCATACATGTACAATCACCCGCACTATGGACATTCTCCTGGAGAAGGAAATGGCAATCCACTTCAGGACTATTGTCTGGAAAATCCCATGGACAGAGGAGCCTGGTAGGCTACAGTCCATGGGGTCGCAAAGAGTCGGACACGACTGAGCGACTTCACTTCACTTCACTTATGGACATTCTAAACCAGAGTAGTACATTTGTTACAACTGGTGAAACCATATTGATAACTCTATTATCATTCAAAGTCCATTGATTACAATAGAAATCACCTTTGGTACTGTTCATTCTGAGTTTTGACAAATGTATAATGGCATGTATCTACCACTGTATATAGAATACCTTCAAGACAGCAAAAATTGTCTACGCTCCACCTTTATCCCTACTCACCATTTCATCTCTATTCATACCTGCCTCCTCCTTAACCCCAGGAAACCTCTAATATTTTTACTGTCTTCATAGGCTTGCCTCTCTTCCTATTTATTTGTCAATACTCTCTCATTTACAATATGGTTAAATTTTTGGTTGATTATACTTTGACTCTGTGAGCTCTTAACTTGCACTGAGAGAAAACTCCTAGTTGTTAAATGATTCACCTTAGAAAATAAGGCACTCAATATCTTATGTTTTCAGTTTCAGGATCTACTCAAAACTTTGACAACAAAGAGACAACTTATAGTCCACTACCTGTTATGAAAATATATTATTTTTGTTGTATAAGATACTATATGCTTTGAGTAACATTTACAAAAGTCAGGTAATTAAAGAAAACAAAATTAATCAAGGACTTGTTACTAAGAGCAACTATTAATACATATTTGAATCTTAGTGACCAGCCAAGGTACTGAACATTATTTATGAAAACATCCATAAGATTTCTCTAATTTGGGGGCCCATTCTTAGATTATATTCATTTTATTCCATTGACCTCATTGCCTTGTTTTCCTTTTTTCTTGGAGGGGGCCATAGTTTCACACTATTAATGTGGCCTAAAATATTGCTTAATATTTACTACAGAAAACAGCTTTATAACCAGAAATTGATAATAGTTTTATGTTCTATTTGGGTCAATATTTACACTTCTCCCTCCCTAGTCCAATAAGTGGGGTCCATGACTTGCTCAGAAGGGCTTCCCTGGTGGCTCAAATGATAAACAATCTGCCTGCCATACAGGAGAGCCTGGTTTGACCCCTGGTCGGGAAGATGCCCTGGAGAAGGAAAAAGCAACCCACTCCAGTATTTCTGACCAGAAAATTCCATGGACAGAGAAGCCTGGTGGACCACAGTCCATGGGGTCATAAAGAGTCAGACACAACTGAGCAACTAACCTTTACTTATCTTGATTTACTCATTCGGTATTTTATATTTTTAAAATATAAATGAATGTTATCTATACAATAGTTAAAATTATAAAACTTATGAATGCTTTATTTTGTACAAATATATGCTAACCACTTTATAAAACATATCATTTCACAAAAAAATAAATATATCAAACCTGGGTTAGATATTGATTATTGTTGCTATAAGTATTGAAAACAAATTTAACTAACACTGGGGAAAGGATTAGTTGGATGTTTGTTTGTTGAAGGACACATGGTACTAAGGGAAAGGACCAGTATTCAGGTCTATAAGAAATCATCTGTAGGATTTTCAAATTTTGTGTTAAGAAACTACCATTCAAGTATTTCTTGAATAATAATTTCAGTTCAGTTCAGTTCAATCTCTCAGTCGTGTCCAACTCTTTGCAGTCCCATGGACTGCAGCATGCCAGGCCTCCCTGTCCATCACCAGCTCCCGAATAATTTTTGGGAAACACAATTCAACTAATACATTGCTAGACTGTGCTGACTGCTGAATATTTATATGTTGAGTTACCTGTATTTAATGATTTGCTTCACCTTGCTTTTATCTTGTGTTTGAATTCTTAAAGGTTATATTCTTCACAAGTGAGATTTAAATTAAACTTAATTTCACTGAACATTTTAATCAACCTAACAGGCTTAAAAAAACTCTTTGGGGGATTGGTGGGTATAAGGTTTCCTCTTTTTTTATGTGTCCCCTTTGCCCTTCAAACTACAGATTTTCATATTAAGTGGGGAATTGTCCCTACATGCTTAAAGATTGAGTGGAATTTTTTAAAAAATAGAGAGAAGAAATGATAAATCTGAAGGGATATACTCAATAAAGCTATGCAAAAATAAAGATAACACATCTGCAGATAAATGTGTAAAAATGCAAAGAATTAGGAAGAATCTCAAACACAAGTTTAAGCCAAAACTATATTTGTAAAAGAATATAACCAAGATGAAAATACTTATTTCAAATTTTAAAATGTGAAAGAGTTTAGGAATCATTTGTAAATATAGAAGAAAAATATATGAAATACTAAAAGAAGAGAGATGGATGCTGAGTTAAAGNAGGAGGAAAAGGGGACGACCGAGGATGAGATGGCTGGATGGCATCACCGACTCAATGGACATGAATCTGAGTGAACTCTGGGAGTTGGTGATGGACAGGGATGCCTGGTGTGCTGCGATTCACAGGGTCGCAAAGTGTCGGACACGACTGAGTGACTGAACTGAACTGAACTTGTTCCCTTGGTATCTCTAATTTTCTTGAAGAGATGTCTAATCTTTTTCATTCTATTGTTTTCCTCTGTTTCTTTGCATTGATATCTGAGGGAGGCTTTCTTATTCTCCTTGCTGTTTTTTGGAACTCTGCATTCAAATGGGTATTTCTTTCTTTCTTTTTTCCTTTGCTTTTCACTTCCCTTCTTTTCACAGCGATTTCTAAGACCTCTTCAACAGGCATTTTGCTTTTATTGCATTTCTTTTCTTGGGGATGGTCTTGATTCCTGTCTCCTCTTCAGTGTCATGAACCCCCATCCATAGTGCAGCAGACACTCTGTATATCAGAACTAGTCCCTTAAATATATTTCTCACTTCCACTGTGTAGTGATAAGGGATTTGATTTAGGTCATACCTGAATGGTCTAGTGGTTATCCCCACTTTCTTCAATTTAAGTCTGAATTTGGCAGTAATGAGTTCATGATCTGAGCCACAGTCCACTCCCAGTCTTGTTTTTGCTGAATGTACAGAGCTTCTCCATCTTTGGCTGCAAAAAGAGCATAATCAATTTGATTTCAGTGTTGGCTATCTGGTGATATCCATGTATAGAATATTTTCTTGTGTTGTGGGAAGAGGGTGTTTGCTATGACCATTGCGTTCTCTTAACAGAACTCTGTTAGTTTTGCCCTGCTTCATTCTGTACTCCAAGGCCATATTTGCCTATTAATCCAGGTGTTTCTTGACTTCCTACTTTTGTATTCCAGTCCCCTAGAATGAAAAGGACATCTTTTATGGCTGTTTGTTCTAGAAGGTCTTGTAAGTCTTCATAGAACGGTTCAACTTCAGCTTCTTCAGCTTTACTGGTTGGGGCATAGAAATGGATTATTGTGATATTGAATGATTTGTCTTGGAAACGAACAGAGATCATTCTGTCGTTTTTCAGACTGCATCCAAGTGCTGTATTTTGGACTCTTTTGTTGACTATGATGGCTAGTCCATTTCTTCTAAGGGATTCTTGCCCACAGTAGTAGATATAATGGTCATCTGAATTAAATTCATCCATTCTAGTCCATCTTAGTTCATTGATTCCTAGAATGTCTGTGTTCACTCTTGCCATCTCCTATTTGACCACTTCCAGTTTACGTTGATTTTGGTAACTAACACTCCAGGTTCCTATGCAATATTGCTCTTTACAGCATCAGACCTTGCTTCTATCCTGTCACATCCACAACTGGGTGGTTTTTTGTTTGTTTTTTTGCTTTGGCTCTATCCCTTCATTCTTTCTGGAGTTATTTGTCCACTGATCTCCAGTAGCATATTGGGCACCTATTGACCTTTGGAGTTCATCTTTCAGCATCCTATGTCTTTGCCTTTTCATACTGTTTATGTGGTTTTGAGGCAAGATTACTGAAGTGGTTTGCCATTCCCTTCTCTAGACCTTGCAAAAAAAGAACCTATTTTTAAAGCATATTTCACATATATATTTCTATTACTTTTGTGATTGATTTTGTTTTATATTTTTAATATTGCATTTTTGAGAGTCTAACCTCTACTCGATTTTTAATCTTTGCTTTTTGGGATTTGTTATCAATTTTGTACCTTTAAGAATTTAATATTCAGTACCCATCTTTACTTAGGGGTGTGATTACTGGCTTGATTTCTGTCTCCCCTTTTGACTCTCCCTTTTCTCCCCCAGGTCACCTCTATGTCCTACTTCCCTGTTCTCTTCTCTACTTAACTCTGTGAATCTCTCTGGGTATTCCAGACTTTGGAAAACACTTAGGGAACTGATTACTGGCTAGATTGCTCTGTCCCCTTTTTATTTCCCCTATTCTCCTCCTTGCCACCTCTATCTCATTGCTCTCACCTTTCTTCTCCATGTAACTCTTTGAACCTCTCTGGGTGTCCCTCACTGTGGAAAATATTTTCACCATTAACCTAAATGTTTTATCATCAGTGCTGTATGGATGGAGAAGTTTTGAGGCTATGTAAGAATAAGACTGAAAGCCAGAGTCAGGAGGCTTAAATCCAAAACCAGACCACCAGAGAACTCTTGACACCAGGAACATTAATTGACAAGAGATCATCCAAAAGCCTCCTTACCTACACTGAAAGCAAGCTCCACCCAAGAGCCAACAAGTTCCAGAGCAAGACATACCTCGCTAATTCTCCAGCAATGCAGGAACATAGCCCTGAGCATTAAAATACAGGTTGTCCAAAGTCATACCAAACTCATAAATGCTTCAGAACTCACTACTGGACACTTCATTGCACTCCAGAGAGAAGAGATCCTGCTCTACCGACCAGAACACTGACACAAGCTTCCCTAACCAGGAAACGTTAACAAGCCACTAGTCCAATCTCACCCACAGGGAGAAACCTCCAAAATAAAGAGGAATCACAAACTTCCAGCATACAGAAAGGTCACCCCAAACAGAGCAATCTCAACAAAATGAAAAAGCAGAGAAATATTAAGCAGTAAAGGAACACACAAAATGCCCACCAAACCAAACAAAAGAGGGGTAGCTAGGGAGTCTACCTGAAAAAGAATTCAGAATAATGATAGTTAAGATGATCCAAATTCTTGAAAACAAAATGGAGTTACAGATAAATAGACTAGAGACAAGGATTGGGAAGATGCAAGAAATGTTTAAAAAGGATGTGGAAGAAATAAAAAAAAGAGTCAATGAATAATGCAATAAAGGAGATCAAAAGCACTCTGGAGGATACCAACAATTGAATAACTGAGACAAAAGATAGGATAAGTTAAGTGGAAGATAGAGTGGTGGAAATAAATGAAGCTTAGAGGGGAAAAAAAATAAAAGGAATGAGGACAACCTCAGAGACCTCTGGAACAATGATAAACAACCCAACATTCGAATCATAGGAGTCTCAGAAGAAGAAGACAAAAAGAAAGGCAATGAGTAAGTACTCCAGGGGATAATAGTTGAAAATTCCATAAAATGGGGAAGGAAATAACCACCCAAGTCCAAGAAACCCAAAAAGTCCCAAACAGGATAAACCCAAGGTGAAACATCCCAAGATACATATTAATCAAATTAATGAAGATTAAACACTAAGAACAAATATTAAAAGCAGAAAGGGAAAAGCAACAAATAAAACACAATGGGATTCCCAGAAAAATAACAGCTGTTCTTTCAGTAGAAACTCTTCAGGTCAGAAGGGAATGGTAAGACATACTTAAAGTGATGAAAGAGAAAAACCTACAAACCAGATTACTATACCCAGCAAGGATTTCCTTCACATATGAAGGATAAATCAAAAGCTTCACAGACAGGCAAAAGCTGAGAGAATTCAGAACCACCAAACCAGCTTTTCAACAAATGCTAAAGGGCCTTATCTAGACAGGAACACAGAAAGGGTGTATAAACTCAAACCCAAAACAACAAAGTAAATGGCAATGAGATCACACTTATCAGAAATTACCCTAAATGTAAATGGGTAAAATGCCACAACCAAAAACAAAGACCAGCTGAATGGATGCAAAAACAAGACCCCTATAAATGCTGCCTACAAGAGACCCATCTCAAAACAAGGAGCACATACAGACTGAAAGTGAAGGGCTGGAAAAAGATATTTCACACAAATAGAGACCAAAAGAAAGCAGGAGCAACAATACACATATCAGATAAAATAGACTTTGAAATAAAAGTCATGAAAGGAGACAAAGAAAGATACTATATAATGACCAAAAGAACAATCCAAGAAGAAGACATAACAATTACAAATATATATGCACCCAACATATGAGCACCACATTATGTAAGGCAAATGCTAACAAGTATGAAAGGGGAAATTAACAGTAACACAATAATAGTGGGAGACTTTAATACCTTACTCACACCTATGGATAGATCATCTAAACAGAAAATTAGGAAGGAAGCACAAGCTCTAAATGATACAATGGATCAGTTAGATCTAATTGATATCTATAGTACATTTTACCCCAAAATAATTAATTTCTCAAGTGCACCTTTTACTCAAGTGCACACAGAACATTCTCCAGGATACATCACATCCTGGGTCATAAATCTAGCCTTGGTAAATTCAAAAAAAATTGAAACCATTTCAAGAATCTTTTCTGATTGCAATACAGTAAGATTAGAAGCCTAAAGGAGATCAGTCCTGGGTGTTCTTTGGAAGGACTGGTGCTAAAGCTGAAACTCTAATACTTTGGCCACCTCATGCAAAGAATAGACACATTGGAAAAGACTCTGATGCTGGGAGGGATTGGGGGCAGGAGGAAAAGGGGATGACGGAGGATGAGATGGCTGGATGGCATCACCAACACAATGGATGTGAGTTTGAGTGAACTCCGGGAGATGGTGATGGACAGGGAGGCCTAGTGTGCTGCAATTCATGGGATCACAAAGAGTCGGATCTGACTGAGCAACTGAACTGAACTGAACTGAAAGAAAAAAAAAAAAAAACTGTTCAAAATACAAACATATGGAGGCTAAATAACACACTTTGGAATAACCAACAAATCACAGGAGAAATCAAAATATGCATAGAAATAAATGAAAATGAAAACACAACAACCCAAAAACTATGGGATTCATAAAAGTAGTGCAAATGGGAAGGCTCATAGCAATACAACTTACCTCAAGAAACAAGAGAAAAATCAAATAAATAACCTAACTTTATACCTAAAGTAACCAGAAAAAGAAGAAATTAAGAACCCCATAGTTAGTAGAAGGAAAGAAATCATAAAAATTAGGGCATAAATAAATGAAAAAGAAACAAGGGAGACCATAGCAAAAATCAGCAAAGCTAAAAACTGATTCTTTAAGAAGATAAATCAAATGGACAAACCATTAGCCAGACTCATCAAGAATAAAAGGGAGAAGAATCAAATCAACAAAATGAGAAATGAAAATGGAGAAATCACAACAGACAACACAGAAATACAAAGGCTCATAAGAGACTACTATCAGAAAATATATGCCAATAAAATGAACAACTTGGAAGAAAGAGATGAATTCTTAGATAAGTATAATCTTCCAAAACTGAACCAGGAAGAAGGTGAAAATCTTAACAGATCCATCACAAGCACGGAAATTGAACTGTAATCAAAAATCTTCCAACAAACAGAAGCCCAGGACCAGGTGGCTTCCCAGGTGAATTCTACTAAAAATTTAGAGAAGAGCTAACACCTATCCTACTCAAATTATTCCAGAAAATTAAAGAGGAAGGTAAATCCCCAAACTCATTCTATGAAACCACCATTTCCCTAATACCAAAACCAGACAAAGATGCCACACACACACACATACACACACACACACACACAAACTACAGACCATTATTACTAATGGACATGGATGCAAAATCATCAACAAAATTCTAGCAAACAGAATCTAACAACATATTTTTAAAAATCATGAGCAATTGGGCTTTATCCCAGGCAGGGATGCAAGGGTTCTTCAATATTCTCAAATTAATCAATGTGATACACCACATTAACAAATTGAAAGGTAAAAACAATATGATTATCTCAATAGACACAGAGAAAGCCTTTGACAAAATTCAACATCCATTTATGATAAAAAACCCTCAAAAAAGCAGGCATAGAAGGAACATGCCCCAACATAATAAAAGACATATATGATAAACCCACAGCAAACATTATCCTCAATGGTGAAAAATTGAAAGCTTTTCCCGTAAAGTCAGGAACAAGACAAGGGTGCCCACTTTCACCACTACTATTCATAACAGTTTTGGAAGTTTTAGCCACAGCAATCAGAAAAGAAAAAAGAAATAAAAGGAATCCAGATTGGAAAAGAAGTAAAATTCTACTGTTAGCAGTTGACATGATCCTCTACATAGAAAACCCTAAAGACACCACCAGAAAATTACTAGAGCTAGTCAATGAATATAGTAAAGTTACAGGTAATAAAATTAATGCACAGAAATCCCTTGCATTTCTATACACTAGCAATGAGAAAACGGAAAGAAAAATTAAGGAAACAATTCCTTTCACCATTATGACAAAAAGAATAAAATACTTAGGAATAAATCTACCTAAGAAAACAGAAGATCTATATGTTAAAAAACTACAAAACACTGATGAAGAAATAAAAGATGACACAAATAGAGGAAAAATATACCATGTTCATGAATCAGAAGAATCAATATAATGAAAATGAGTATACTACCCAAAGCAATCTATAGAGTCTATGCAATCCCTATCAAGCTACCAGTGGTATTTTTCAAAGAACTGTAACAAATAATTTCACAATTTGTATGGAAATACAAAAAGCTCAAATAGCCAAAGCAATCTTGAAAGAAGAATGGAATTGAAGGAATCAATCTACCTGACTTCAGGCTATACTACAAAGCTACAGTCATAAAGACAGTATGGTACTAGCACAAGACAGAAATATAGATCAATGGAACAAAATAGAAATCCCAGACATAAATCCATGCACCTATGGACACCTTATCTTTGACAAAGGAGGCAAGAATATCCGATGGAGAAAAGACAATCTCTTTAACAAGTGGTGCTGGGAATACTGGTCAACCACTTGTAAAAGAATGAAACTAGAACATTTTCTAACACCATACACAAAAATAAACTCAAAATGGATTAAATATCTAAATGTAAGGCCAGAAAATTATAAAACTTCTAGAAGAAAACATATGCAAAACACTCTCTGAAATAAACCACAGCAGGGTCCACCTCCTACTATGACCCACCTCCCCCAGTAATGGAAATAAAAGCAAAAAATAAACAAATGGGACCTAATTAAACTTAAAGCTTTTGCACAAAAAAGGAAACTATAAGCAAGGTGAAAGACAGCCTTCAGAATGGGAGAAAATTATAGCAAATAAAGTAAATTACAAAGAGTTAATCTCAAAAATTATACAAGCAGTTCCTACAGCCCAATTCCAGAAAAACAAATGACCCAATCAAAAAAATGGCCAAAGAACTAAACAGACATTTCTCCAATGAAGACACACTGATGGCTAACAAATACTTGAAAAGATGCTCACATCACTCATTATCAGAGAAATGCAAATCACAACCCCAATGAGATACCATCTCACGCCTGTCAGAATAGCTGCTATCCAAAAGCTTACAAACAGTAAATACTGGAGAGGGTGCAGAGAAAAGGGAACCCTCTTACAATGTTGATGGGAATGCAAACTTGTACAGCCACTATGGAGAACAGAATGGAGATTCCTTTAAAAAAAATGGAAATAGAACTATCATATGACCCAACAATTCCACTTCTGGGCATACACACTGAGGAAACCAGAATTGAAAGAGACACATGTACCTCAATGTTCATTGCAGCACTGTTTACAATAGCTAGGACATGGAAGCAACCTAGATGTCCATTGGCAGATAAATGGATAAGAAAGCTGTGGTACACACACACAATGGAATATTACTTAGCTATTAAAAAGAATACATTTGAATTAGTTCTAATGAGGTGGATGAAACTGGAGCCTATTATACAGTGTGAAGTAAGTCAGAAAGAAAGAAAAACAGCAATACATTATATTAATGCATATATATATGGAATTTAGAAAGATGGTAATGATGACCATATATGCAAGACAGCAAAAGAGACACAGATGTAAAGAACAGACTTTTGGACTTTGTAGGAGAAGGCGAGGGTGGGATGATTTGAGAGAATAGCATTAAAACATGCATATTATCATGTGTGAAACAGATCACCAGTCCAGGTCCGATGCATGAGACAGGGTGCTCAGGGCCAGTCCACTGGGATGACCCTGTGGGATGGGATGGGGAGTGAGGTGGGAGGGGTGTTCAGGATGGGAGACATATATACATGCATGGCTGATTCATGTCAATATATGACAAAAACTGCTACAATATTCTGAAGTAATAGCCTCCAATTAAAATTAATTGATTAATTAAAATATTTAAAAAAAGACATTTGATAGAATACCATTATCCAAATTACAAAAGAGCACTTAAAATTCGACAAAAAAGCAACCCAATTAAAAATGGGCCAAAGTTCTTAACAGAAGTCTCAACAAAGATACATAAATGGCAAATAAACATATGAAAAGTTGCTACATATCATTTGTCACTAGGAACAGGAACATTAAATAACAATGAATTATACTACACATTTATTCAGTTCAGTTCAGCTCAGTCCCTCAGTCATGTCCTACCCTGCGACCCCATGGACTGCAGCACACCAGGCTTCCCGACATCACCAACTCCCAGAGCTTGCTCAAATTTATGTTCATTGAGTCAATGATACCATCCAACAATCTCATGCTCTGTCGTCCCTTTCTCCTCTTGTCTTAAATCTTCCCCAGCATCAGGGCCTTCTCTAATAAGTCAGCTCTTCATATCAGGTGGAAAAAATATTGGAGCTTCAACTTGAGCATCAGTCCTTCCAATGGATATTCAGGATTGATTTCCTTTAGGATGGACTGGTTGGATCTCCTCACAGTTCAAGAGATTCTCGTGAGTCTTCTTCAACATCACAGTTCAAAAGCATCAATTTTTGGTGCTCAGCTTATTTACAGTCCAACTCTCACATTCATATATTACTACTGGAAAAACCATTGCTTTGACTAGACAGACCTTTGTTGACAAAGTAATGTCTCTGTTCTTTAATATGCTGTCTAGGTCAGTCATAACTTTTCTTCCAAGAAGCAAGTGTCTTTTAATTTCCTGGCTGCAGCCACCATCAGCAGGAATTTTGGAGCTGAAGAAAATAAAGTCTGTCACTGTTTCCATTGTTTCCCCATATATTTACCATGAAGTGATGGGACCAGGTGCCATGATGTCAGTTTTTTGAATGTTGCACTTTAAAACATTTTTTCACTCTCCTCTTTCACTTTCATCAAGAGGCTCTTTAGTTCCTCTTTGTTTTCTGCCATAAGGGTGGTGTCATCTGCATATCTAAGGTTATTGATATTTCTCCCACCAATCTTGATTCCAGCTTGTGCTTCAGCCTGAGATTTCACATGATGTACTCTGCATAGAAGATAAATAAGCAGGGTGATGATATACAGCCTTGATCTACTCCATTCCTGATTTGGAACCAGTCCATTGCTCTATGTCCAGTTCTAACTGTTGCTTCTTGACCTGCATACAGATTTCTTAGGAGGCAGGTGAGGTAGGCTGGTATTCTCAAATCTTGAAGAATTTTCCACAGTTTGCTGTGATCCACACAGTCAAGGCTTTGGCATAGTCAATAAAGCAGAAGTAGATGTTTTTCTGGAACTCTCTTGCTCTTTGGATGATCCAACGAATTTTGGCAGTTTGATCTCTAGCTCTTCTGCCGTTTTTAAATCTACCTTGAACAGCTGGAAGTTCCCAGTTCTTGTACTGTTGAAGCCTCGCTCAGAGAATTTTGAGCATTACTTTGCTAGTATGTGAGATGAGTTCAGTTGTGTGGTAGTTTGAACATTCTTTGGCACTGCCTTTCTTAGGACCCACAAAAGATTTCCCAACCTTGGTATCCAGCAAAGGGACTGAGAACCCCCAGGGAATTTGACTTTGAAGGCCAGTGCGATTTGATTACAAAACTTCCATAGGCCTAAGGAATCACACTCTTAGAGGGCAAAGCCAAAACTTGTGTGCACCCGGACCCAGGAGAAAAGAGCAGTGTCCCCACAAGAGACTGAGCCAGACTTGCCTATGAGTCCAGGAGTCTCTGAAGGAGGAGTGGGTTGACAGTGCCCTGCTGCTGGGCCAGGGGCACTCAATACAACATAGTGGGCATAAGGAGGTTGTCATTACTGCCATTACCCCTACCATAGTTTGGACTCAGGCCAAACAACAAGGAGGGAACACACCCCTGCCCATTCACAGAAAATTGGATTAAAGATTTTCTGAGCATGGCCCTGTCCATCAGGACAAGACCCAGATTCCTCCATAGTCAGTCTCCCCTATCAGGAAGCCTTCTACAAGCCTCTTATTCTTAGCCATCAGAGGGCAGCCAGAATGAAAACCACTATCACAGAAAACTAAACAAACTGATCCCAAGGACCACAGCCTTATCTAACTCAGTGAAACACATCTAGTATAATGGCCTAAATTCAGAACTTTGACAATAAGAAATGTGACAAGGAGACGAAACAAGAGAACTCTCATTCATTGCTAGTAGGAATGTAACAAGATACAACCACTTAGAGAAACAGTTTGGAGGTTTCTTACAAAAATAAAGATACTACCATATGATCCAGTAATTGTTCTCCTTGGTATTTTCCCCAAGTTGTTAAAAACTTATGTCCACACAAAAATCTGCCTGCAGTTTTTTAAGCAATTTGATTTAAAATTGCTAAAACTTTCACATACAAAAAATAAAAATTGCTAAAACTTGGAGGCAATGAACATGCCCTTCAACAGGTGGATGGATAAATAAACTGTAATACACCCAGACAACATAACGTTATTTGGCCCTAAGAAGAAGTGAACAACAAGAAAAACAAAAACAAACAGAACAGAAACAGACCACGATAAGACACAGAGAAATCTTAACTTCATATTACCGAGTGAAAGAAGCAATGTGAAAAGGCAACATACTGTATGATTCCAACTACATGACATCTGGAAAAAGGTAAAACTACAAAGTTAGCAAAGAAATTAGTGGTTGCCAAAGGTTAGGAGTGAGAGGAACAATGAATAGGTGGAACACATAATTTTTAGGGCAGCAAAAAAATTCTATATGATATTATAATGTGCATATGTCACTATATATTTGTCCAAACCCATGAAATATAAACCACTACCAGTGCATCATAATATATACTATGACATTCCATGGGTGCGATGTGTAAAGACAGATTCACCAATGATAACAAATGTACCACCCTACCATAGGATGCTAATAATTAAGATGGCTACATATGTGTGGAGGCAAGGGATGTTAAATCTCTGTACTTTCTTCTCAATTTTTCTAAAATCATTTTAAAATTTAATTGCTAAATTGGGTGGTTCAAACTTGATCTAGCAAACCGCAGATTTGTGTTTTGAAATTAAAGTATATCTTAGATTTTAGATCAAATTAAAATTATATATGTAATAAGTTTAAATTGTAATAAGGTCTTAAAATATCTTAAACTATTTTCTATACTTTTATAGTGATATGAGTATAGATTAGCCATTATTTACAATATATATCTAGATCTTTGGCATTATCAGTCTTTTAAAACATGGTCTCATAGTCTGTAATCAAATCTAAAGACTGTTTTCATAGTTCATAGTTGCAAGATTTCTACTTTTTCCTTGTCACCCCAGAAGAGTTTCGTGTTCATATATTCTTAAGATCCTATCCTTCTCAATAGTCTTTCTTTTCTAATTATTTTATGAAACAAATTATCTGAATTTTACACATTCCTCTGTATAGTTATCTCTAAATTAAGTTTAAAAACACTACAGGATTTTTAAGAAAGTAATAATCCCTCCTGATTAAAAATTTTAAACCTCAAACATACACATTTCTCTGTATTTTTAATCTACTTTCTTTTATATTACTCCTTTGTTCTTAGAAAGAAATCGTTTCTCCCTCTGTGGGAAAGTAGTGTTGGTGGTAGCCATTTTGGAAAGAGTGCTATGAATATCTAGGTTTATAGTGACCAGGGAATAAATGGAACATTTCATCTGTTCTTTTAATTATAGCATAGAAGCTTACAGTGAGTCCAATTCATTTTCTAAGAATTTAAGCAAAGGTTAATTTAAAGGGAATCTAAATTTTGCCCAATATTCAAATTTCCTTGTTCAACTTGTGTCTCTGTTTAAATCTGCTAGGAAATATTGCATTTTAAGTATTTTAGAATACCTTTAAGACTTTTTCTTCAGAAAGCTGCCTGCACTCTAATTTTATGGTTAATTTATTTCTCATATAAACTTCACAGTTTAGAATATAAGTAACCATTTTCTCCTGATTTGTGTTTACTTCTCTCAATGATAGTAGAAGTCTTAATTTGCACTGTGTGATTATAGGCACTTGGATCCAGATTAATTAACCAGTATTTTTAACATGAATTACATAGAAAAGATACAATGGTCACAGGGCTTTTCAAATCGCTCATATGTTTGCAGCACAGTTTTGAAGTTGAAAAAAAAAAAAAAAATTGTAATTCTGCACTGCAATAATGCTCAATGTTATAATGTTCAATTTATCTTTTATTTTTTTCTTCTGTAAAACCAGACATGAGATGCCATTATATAAAGAAGAATGTACATAAAACTATATTCTGTCAAATGTAGGATGTGACAATTAAAGGAGTAAATTTATTTTTGAAGCTTTGTATACATATTTTTAAAAAATGTTTTACAAGCATCTGTCATATTGGTATAAGAATCTGCCTGCAGTTCAGGAGACTCTAGTTCAATTCCTGGGTAAGGAGGTTCTCCTGGAGAAGGAAATGGCAATCCACTCCAATATTCTTACCTGGAGAATTCTAAGGACAGAGGAGCCTCGCAGGCTACAGTCTGTGGATTCTAGAGTGAAGGAGACATCACTGAGTGACTAATATCACCACCATAATTAAAATCACTTAAATACATATTTATTTACTTATTTAAATCACACATTTCTCAACAAGTAGATTTCTAAGCAAATACAGTTTTATTCATTTCACTTAGATGCACCATTGTCTGAGGAAATTTTCAATATTTTCTTTGTAGTACTATTCAAAATCACATCCATTTCCAAACCTTTACTATTTCACTATCTAAAATTTGAGGGAAAAGTACATCACCTTTTTATTTCTTACTCATCACATTTATCTCCCTACTATTATCTGTCAAAAGAGGTATAAATAATATTACTGTTCAGGATTCTTATGAGATTAGAAATATGTTCAATTATTTTATATCATTATCTTTTAAAATTGCATTTTATTTAGTCATTATTTCCTTTCCTAACAATTCTTTAATTTGTTAATAAATATATCATTTTATGCTTTTCCTGTCATAAACTCTACCTTTCAAAATAATAAATTTGGAGCTATACAATAATCACACATCTAACATCATGACAAAAAGGCTAATTTTTTAAAAAATGGAAGGTTTATATAACAAATTTGGAGCTATACAATAACCACACATCTAACATCATGACCAAAAAGCTAATTTTTTTTTTTTAATGGAAGGTTTATCTTGACATTTTTAGTGAAATTAGTGGAGTGAAATGCTGTGGAGGAACTAAAAGGATAACACTGTTATATTCAATTTGCTTTTTTTCCAACTTCATGAGTTGAAAGCTTAAACAGTTAAATTGCAGCCCTTCTTTTTATTTTTTTGATGCAGTTATTAGAGCTCCAAGTTTTTCTTTAAATGTTACTGTTGTTTTACTCACTAAGACGTATTCAAATGTTTTGTGATCCCATGGACTGTAACCCATCAGGCTCCTCTATTTATGGGATTTTCCAGGCAAGAATACTGGAGTGGGTTGCCATTTCCTTATCCAGGGGATCTTCCAGATCCAGGGATCAAACCATACTGCAGGCAGATTCTTTACGACTGAGCCACCAGGAAAGCCTTTCCCTTTAAGTATTGTTACATATATACTAAAAATTATACTATTGCTTTGATATGAATGTTTGTGTCTTCCTAAAATTTGTATATTGAAATCCTAATCCCCAACGTGATGGTATAAGGAGGTGGGATATTTGGGTGATGATCATGCTGTAAGAGTGGAACCCTCGTGAATGAGACTATTACTATTATAAAAGAATCTTCAGAAAGATCCTCTGTCCTTTCAGCCATATGAGTTAACAGTGAGATGAACCAGGAAGAGTGAACCATCTATGAACCAGGAAGAGTGTCCTCACCACAAACCAAAATATTTGGTTCTAAAATCCAGGACTTGCATCTACAAATATACGATAAATAATTTATAAGTCACTCAATTTATGGTATTTTTGTTATACAAGCCTGAACACACTGACAAATATATATATTCAGTTCAGTCACACAGTAGTGTCCGACTCTTTGTGACTCCATGAATCAAAGCACACCAGGCCTTCCTGTCCATCACCAATTCCCGGAGTTCACTCAGACTCCCGTCCATCAAGTCAGAGATGCCATCGAGCCATCTCATCCTCAGTTGTCTCCTTCGCCTCCTGCCCCCAATCCCTCCCAGGATCAGAGTCTTTTCCAATGAGTCAACTCTTCCCATGAGGTGCCCAAAGTACTGGAGTTTCAGCCTTAGCATCATTCCTTCCAAAGAAATCCCAGGGCTGATCTCCTTCAGGATGAACTGATTGGATCTCCTTGCAGACCAAGGGACTCTCAGGAGTCTTCTCCAACACCACAGTTCAAAAGCATCAATTCTTCAGTGCTCAGCCTTCTTCACAGTCCAACTCTCACACCCATACATGACCACAGGAAAAACCATAGCCTTGACTAGACGGACATTTGTTGACAGAGTAATGTCTCTGCTTTTGAATATGCTATCTAGTTTGGTCATAACTTTTCTTCCACGCAGTAAGTGTCTTTTAATTTCATGGCTGCAGTCACCATCTGCAGTGATTTCAGAGCCCCCCAAAATAAAGTCTGACACTGTTTCCACTGTTTCTCCATCTATTTTCCATGGAGTGATGGGACCGGATGCCATGATATTTGTTTTCTGAATGTTGAGCTTTAAGCCAACTTTTTCACTCTCCTCTTTTACTGTCATCAAGAGGCTTTTTAATTCCTCTTCACTTTCTGCCATAAGGGTGGTGTCATCTGCATATCTGAGGTTATTGATATTTCTCCCGGCAATCTTGATTCCAGCTTGTTTCTTCCAGTCCAGCATTTCTTATGATGTACTCTGCATATAAGTTTAATTTATATTTATTTATTTTAATTGGAGGATAATTACTTTACAACATTATATTGGTTCTGCCATACATCAACATGAATCTGCCATGGGCACACACGTGTTTCCCATCCTGAATCCCCCTCCCACCTCCTTCCCGATACCATCCCTCCAGGTCATTCCAGTGCATCAGCCCCAAGGGTCCTGTATCGAACCTGGACTGGTGATTCATTTCCTATATGATATTATACATGTTTCCATGTCATTCCCCCAAAGCATCCCAGCCTCTCCCTCTCCCACAGAGTCCAAAAGACTGATCTATACATCTGTGTCTCTTTTGCTGTCTCATATACAGGGTTATCATTACCATCTTTCTAAATTTCATATGTATGTGTTAGTATACTGTATTAGTATTTTTCTTTATGGCTTACTTCACTCTGTATAACAGGTTCCAGTTCCATCCACGTCATTAGAACTGATTCAAATGTATTATTTTTAATGGCTGAGTAATACTCCACTGTGTATATGTACCACTGCTTTCTTATCCATTCATCTGCTGATGGACATCCAGGTTGCTTCCATGTCCTGGCTATTATAAACAGTGCTGCGATGAACATTGGGGTACACGTGTCTCTTTCCATTCCGGTTTCCTCGATGTGTATGCCCAGNAACAGTGTCAGACTTTATTTTGTGGGTCTCCAAAATCACTGTAGATGGTGACTGCAGCCATGAAATTAGAAGACACTTACTCCTTGGGAAAAAAGTTATGACCAACCTAGATAGCATATTCAAAAGCAGAGACATTACTTTGCCGACTAAAGTCCGTCTATTCAAGGTTATGGTTTTTCCTGTGGTCATGTATAGATGTGAGAGTTGGACTGTGAAGAAGGCCGAGCGCCGAAGAATTGATGCTTTTGCACTGTGGTGTTGGAGAAGACTCTTGAGAATCCCTTGGACTGCAAGGAGATCCAACCAGTCCATTCTGAAGGAGATCAGCTCTGGGATTTCTTTGGAAGGAATGATGCTAAAGCTGAAACTCCAGTACTTTGGGCACCTCATGTGAAGAGTTGACTCATTGGGAAAGACTCTGATGCTGGGAGAGATTGGGGGCAGGAGGAGAAGGGGACGACCGAGGATTAGATGGCTGGATGGCATCACTGACTCGATGGACGTGAGACTGAATGAACTCCGAGAGATGGTAATGAACAGGGAGGCCTGGCATGCTGCAATTTATGGGGTCGCAAAGAGTCGGACACGATTGAGTGACTGAACTGAACTGAACTGCACTTGTCATTTCCAGGGCGGTTTCTTCTGTTTGAGCTTCTTCTGTTTGCTGGTCTCTTCGGTGTCTGATTTCTGCCCTGACACAAGGGGGACAGTAGTGGACACATTTTTAGGCTCATTTGTTCAGTCATGCTCTAGGGAGGGAGGGACACTGCAAACAAATAACACTGTCGTGTGGTCGCATTGTCTCAGCCACACTGGGCCTGTCCCCACTCATGGCACATATGCCCTCCCTGCCCACACTGCTCAGGCTCTAGGTTGCTCCTCTGGGAACCATCCAAGGCCGGCCCTGGTCTGCATTCATTTCCCAGGTCTAATCCGCTCAGGTTCAGGCACTCACATAGTCCTCAGAGGCACAGACTCAGTTGGGCCTGCGTTTTGTGCCCTTCCCAGGTCCAAGCAGCTCAGGTCATGAGGTGTCTGGCAAGCACAGTCGCTGTGACTTATTGCCTCCCCCTTCGCTGCTGCCTGGTTTTCTGGGTGTACAACCAGCTCCCCTTCTCAGGAGGATGTTGACCACCCAGAACTCCAAGAAGCCTTAGTTAGCAAAGAAACCTGCTTGAAATTTGGTAGATAATATGTCTCTGGGGCTGCAATTGTCCCCTTTAGGCTCTGGCTGCCTGTTACCAGAGGAGGATGGTCTGCAGCAGGCTAACTCTGTTCAGTCCTTTGTTCTGTGAGTGGGCCTGGTGGTGTCTTAGGTTAGGGCTTTTCATGTGGTAGCTATCCCACAGTCTGGTTTGCTAGCCCAAGTTGGGTTCCTCAGATTGCCCTTGGGGCATTCGGGCCCAGTCCTTACTCTGTACAATGTAGCCTGCACCTCCCTGCCCAGCTCCCGCTTGCTAGTGGCAGGTACAGGCATCTGCATTGCTTCTCGCTGGGGAAGTTACCATTGGGCACGTAATCTGTGGGGGTTAATTATTTATTTATTTTTCTTCCCAGGTATGTTGTCCTCTGTGGTTCCAAGGCTCACCACAGACTTGGCAGTGAGAGTGTTTCCTGGTGTTTGGAAACTTCTTTTTAAGACTTCCTTCCTGGGATGGAGCTCTGTCCCTACCTCTTTTGTCTCTTTTTTTGTCTTTTATGTTTTTTCCTACCTCCTTTCAAAGACACTGGGCTGCTTTTCTGGATGCCTCATGTCCTCTGCCAGCATTCAGAAACTGTTTTGTGGAATTTACTCAGCATTTAAATATTCTTTTGATGAATTTGTGGGGGAGAAAGTGGTCTCCCCATCCTATTCTTCCACCATCTTCAGGCTCTATATATTTTCTAAGTGCCACTGTGATTCAACATTAACTTCTAGGTTATTTAGAAGTATATCTTTTCAATATTCAAATTTCCAGAGACTAGAGAATAGTTGGAGTTTTTAAAGTTCAGTTTTATACTCTATTAATGAAGTGTTTATGCCATTTAAGTTTTGTATGATCACAAATATAATTGGTTTTATAATTTCTACACTGTATCTTCTGTATTCTGGATAAAAAAAGTCATTAATAATTTATTTTTGTCTTTATAGTATCAACTATTTAACTCTATCTTCTGTTATAATCATTTTAGCAGTTAGCTTATGTATTACAACTTGCTCCCTTGATTTATTTATAAGTATATAAATATATAAGTATGTAACTTTAAACAGAAACTATCTCATCTAAAAATGTGTGGTGGCCAAACATAAAACCAACAACACACTGAATTATTTTCAACCTTAATAGTATTAATTTACTAAAGATATGATGCAGTTTTGTGATGATTTCTGTCAACCAGCTGTCTTTAACGATGATTGTCAGGGAAATTCATTTTTGTGGTTAAAAAGCGAATACTTCAGAGACTTTAGTCAAAGATGTCATTACAATGCTACATGACAATGCAGTTAATTTTTATTCCTTAGTTCTTTTCTTCTACTCTCTGCCTTTGATCAATCTAGATAAAGCACACTGCACAAAGATTGGTGGTTTCATTACGTTACCATATTTCAAGGAGGCACATGTTACCGTCTGAATGTTTGTGTCCCTACAAAATTCTTATGCTGAAAATCAAATGTCCAAGGTGGTCCTGTTGGTGGGTGGAACCACTGGAACATGCTTACATCATAAAGATGGACCCCTCATGAATGGCATCAGTGTCTTATAAAAGAGGTTCCTGAGAAACTCTGGCTTCAACAAAAGAACAAGAAGTCGTCTGCTATAAATCAAGAGGCGCCTCACCCAAATGCAACCATGGTTGCGCCTTTTCCCAGCCTCCAGAGCTGTGAGAAATAAATTTTTATTGTTCCTAAGTTAACTAGTCTGTGGTATTTTTGGTAGTAACCCAAATAGACTAAGATAGTATATACTGTAAGTCAAAGAAGTAAATTGGCTTTTATATGAATAAACTTATAGGATGGGGGAAAATGAAGGTAATAGTTCTATAAAATCAAATGTGGATTCCAACAAAATGACTAATAAACATTGCAAGTCTTTGCTATCTTAAAAATTTATAAATCCTGAAATTAAATATAAATATGATGTAAAGAACCAAAACAATAGTATAAATACTTAAATGTAATATGTATGAATAGAGCAAGAACTGATGACTATGTTTAATGTAAATGTAAGTGCAGGTATATATTTGTACACTCTTTACTAAAAATTAGAATAAATATTTTTAAATTTTTGAGTTGTGATTTCTGGACACTACATGAATATATCTGTTATCAAAAGTTAGAAACCACGAAAAATCAATAAAAAGTAAAAATACTACTTTTCTCATTAATCTAGAATGTAGGTGGGCAAACTACCTAAGGCTGGCAACAGTCTTATTGGAATACAGCCACGTCCATTTGTTTATGCCTTCTTTATGGCTTTTGTCAAACTAGAAGGACAGAACTGTATAGTTGCAAGAGAGATGTTATGTCCCACAAGTATGAAATATTTACCCATTAAGAGAAAGATTTCAGGTTCCTGATCTAGAAGTCATATGTCATTTCAGAGATTGTATATACCCATAAACACAACACATTCAAACAGTCAGAATTTCAAATACAATACAAAAATATTTCTTTAGAGTAAAATATATTTTCCTCCTTCTGGCCAAGCTTAAACAGAAAGAATATAAGGGATTAGATGAANGGGCTGGGGGCGGGGAAGCTACATTTACTTCGTTTGGTGAACCAGGAGAATATTACAAGGGGTAATTTATGTCAGAGAAGAATGAGGTCCTCAGTAAAACGGAGAATTTTATTTGTGAAAATGAACTTAGTGACTTTCATGGTATTTATGAATGTCCCCTGCTTATATTTTCATGGTCTAAATCCAAGAAGAAATTCACAAGAGAAATAATACAGCCATAAACAGTAATTCAAAAATTCACAAATATAAATTCTCAGAAGAAAAATGTTTCATATACATAGATTCTTTCATTAAAGAAAACACAACCAACAGAAAATCTGACAAAGGCATGAAAAGTCTTTGAATTTCTTCCACCTGACATTGCACCTAGTATCAAGAGAAGCTAAAAAAGGCTATACCAGGACTACTTCAGTTTCTGTGCAATCCTGTTGCAGTAGGAAGGAATGTCTTGTCATTTGTTCCCAGTAATTCATCTTGATATTATTTCCTCCAGGGAATCTGTTGGTCTAATTAGAAGTACTCAGGATCAACACTAGAAAACATGTTTTCCCATAATGAAATACTGAGGCAAGGCTGGATTCCTTAGAAATGACCCTTTCCTGTTCCATGTTTATAAAACTAAATGTGTAAATGTATAAACGTTATGTTTTTTTTTATTTAACTGAACAACTATTATTGTTGTTTAGTCATTAAGTTGTGTCTGACTCTTTGTGACCCCATGGACTGTAACCTGTCAGGCTCCTCTGTCCATGGGATTGCCAAGAAAGAATATTGGAGTGAGTTGCCATTTCCATTTCTGAGGATTTTACCATTTATGAATTTATGATAAAGAAAAATATATATATATATGAAGATATATACATATATATATACATATGTATGTGTACACTTCATATACTCTTATAGCTAATTCTCTCATATCATTTTTAATATTCCAGATTATTCAATCATCTAGTACATTTTAATCTACTTGATTTCCCTTCATAGAAAAAACTAGGAACTTGCTTTTCTTTCATTCTGTTGTGCTTTTATTCCACTTTGTTTTTCAATCGAAGGATATTTGCTTTACAAACGTTTGTGGTTTTCTGTCATACATCATCAATAATCAGCCATAGGTATACCCATGTTCCCTCCTTCCAGAAACTTCCTTCCATTTCCCTCCCCATCCCACCTTTGTAGATTGCCACAGAAATCCTGTTTGAGTTCCCTGAGTAATACAGCAAATTCCCCCAAATTTATAGCATCATATGTAAAATAGAACTTTTTTTTTCTTTTAACCAGTGTCAACCAATATGCCACTGAATAATCTTATGGATACTGTAAGTAGACCTATAGCTAAAGGGTAAATGAACTAAAAAGGCTTTTGGTAGGTATTTTCAAGTTATCCTCCAGAAATATTACACCATTCCACCATTCTATATCCTCCAACAGTGAGCAAGGATGCCTATTTCCTTACATCCATGGAATGATATAGTCAGAAAGAAAAGCTATTAAGTCACTAGGTACAACATAAAAATTAATGATGCAACTTATATATAACTACAATGAGTCAAGTACATAACACTAACATCATGCTAAAATTTTATGTAAGGGAAAACCAATATTAAACATGAAATACAATAAAAGTTAAAAATATTTTAGAAAAAAAATGAGAATTAGACTTTGTATTATAATTATAGAGCAATGTTGTTAGAATTTAGCTTTAGTTAAAGGTATTTTCATACCAACATCACATATTGATAATAATGGTATCTTATTGCTTAATATAAAATTTACTTGTGATCAACAAGCATAAGGACATCAAGAATCTAGAATCAATGATGAGCCATTTACGGAGCTTCAGGGCAATTTTGTTTAAATCTTATTTCATAAATATCTAAACATAATGGATAATAAAAAATAATACACCCATGAACTAGTTAACCTAACTTCACTAGAGCTTGGTTTCCCCACACCATGCAATGAAAATAATAGTATATTTCATATAATTAGTACATAGTGAAATAATGTATACATATCTTTAGCAAGTGTCTGGCACATGAAATTAGCTAATATTTATTAAATTATATATCATTTATTTTTATAACTCTCTACATGAACTAGCTCATTGATTCTTACATATATACACACACACACAAATGCTTTGGAATGGGTACTATGATCATCCACATTTTTTAGATGAGAAAGCCAAAGAAAGGAGATTAACTTGTGAAATCACACAAGGAAATAGTATTGCCTAAGAGGACTAGCAGGTCTAATTTTAGAGTTTTGATTGAAAATCTTTATTCTTTATTACATCTTGTAGTAATCAACTAACATATACCCTCTGTAACAGATATGAACTTTGAAAACTGCATTTTTATGATACTTGTTACATAAATTTAATCATATGAGTATTAATTTGATTAATTCATATTTCAAATTTTAGCAAGCTACAAACATAATTTGAAATAATTTTCTGTTGAAAGTGTTTGAAACAGAATTTTTAAGACACAGTAGTTTTGGAAGAAAAAGCCTCCTTGTGAGTTTCACAAAGTAAAGAATTAATTCTAGCTGTTTAGTTGCAATATTCTTAGCAGCAAGATAGTATCTTTATCTTCTAGCATTTCAGTAACATCACAAAGTTTGATTCTCTAAATAATCTGAACGGGATCAAGTATTTCATTTCATAATTTGGGACTGGTTCCAAAGTAAACATAAGTTTTAAGAAAGGTGTTATCAGCTAAAATTTTAGTCTTAAAGAGTCTTCAGTATAGTCTGGGCAGGACTCACCATAGGGCAATATGCAGTGTGGCAATGAAAAAGCCTCACACTGTGAATAAGCCAGGATTTTGAACTGAAGAAAGTTAGAAGAAACACCATGTGAAATCCATATCCTACTTCAGTTTTCCTGCAGTAATAATGGTAAAATAATTTACCACAGTAGGATTTTTATTTTCATCAAATTCCAAAATTCATTAGCAAATAATTTTACTTGTGTGAAAGACAGGTGTTCAAGAAAATAGTGGTACTATAATTCCTGAGAAACAGGCAGCCTATTTTCATTCATCATATTTACCATTACTTCAGAGAGGGCACTGTAATGTCCACTGACACTCTGCTAATAGCATACAGTTGAGCCTGTCAAATAAAGAAGTTTATTATGGAATTTGAAGACCAGAGTTTATATTCTATGCCCATCTGGCTCAAAGACACAGTCAAGTTAACCTGTCTAAACTTGAGTTACATCATCTGTAAAATGAGTTAATAGGAGCATCTATCCATGTGAATACTATCAGGATTAAATAACATATGTAAATAACATTGTCTAGCACATGATTTAAAATGTGAAGTGTAGTGGTCATTAATTTTAGTAACAATACCTTATGTTTAATATAGCCAATTAGAATTAATTTTTTTAGTTAATTATACTTTAATTTAGCATTGACTATTACTGAATACATATTTTTTAAATCATAATTTTATTTACCCTTCAAAATTAATTGTACCCTCATTGCTAAGAATTTATAAAATATACACTCATCCATGTCCACGAA
Source organism: Neotragus pygmaeus (assembly GCA_006410875.1). Taxonomy (NCBI): domain Eukaryota; kingdom Metazoa; phylum Chordata; class Mammalia; order Artiodactyla; family Bovidae; genus Neotragus; species Neotragus pygmaeus. The sequence continues at coordinate 867,078 of SJYV01017721.1, forward strand.
TGCTTACTTCATCAGTTTAGTAAAGTGTGGTTTATTTTTTTTACAGTTTCTGTGTAAATTGATGCTTCTTTTGAGGAAATTAATTCTACAAATTTGTGAAGCAAATTTCTGAATGTATTGATTCTAGAATTACCACTGTTAATTAGGTCATACTGACAATCTCTATTTGTATTCCTTGGACAGGAAGGAGGTTTCTTCAATGTTTTATGTTTTCTGCACCCATTTCAGGCAGATGAAAAATGGAAAAGAAAATGTCTCAGGCCAAAGCAACAGTATGGCCGGGTGATATGGGATAAAGTAAAACACACAGAAGTCATTTGAAGAAATTTCATGCAACTAGAACTAAGAGTTCAGGAAAGAGAAAAATGAGCAGTGAGACTGGACATAAAGGCCAGGTGTAGAAACAGCAACATCAGAAGCCAAGTTGAACTATTTTGATTTTACAAAAGTCACTGAAAGTTTTTAAATTAGGAATTAAAATAATTAGATCCCCCTTCCGAGCTTTTTCTCTGGTTTAAGAATAGAAGTAAAGAATGAAAATGGTCTGGTTTGGGTGTACAGTATCAGGAATAAGACAGTAAATGATTGGAAGTGGAGGCTGGTTATTATCAAGTTTCTGCTTTGGGTAATTCATAGTGAAATTTACCATAACTAGGAGTGAGTTTAATTTCAGACACATTAAACTTCAGATCCCTGTGAGTGTTTCTCAAGACAGGTTAATATATGTTGAAGAAATTGCAAAATATGAAGTATCAGTAGCTTAACCCATACACAAAGCCAACAACAGTAAAGGGTCTGAGATTTTATCCTATTTTCAAACTAATCACTTAGGTTACTATAGTAACATAAATGGACAAGGATTTCTGTGTTAGACACAAGGAAAATTAGTACTCATGGCACAGAAGGCCTCAGGAGCTTCAGATTGACATGGGTTATCTTCACTCCATGGGAGCATGGATGGATGCAGTGCACACAGTGGATTCACATCAAAGCTGAGGAACCCCAAGTTTAGGAAAATCCTCATCTTTCTTGATGAAGTGAAAGATGAGAATACAAAAGCTGGCTTAAAGCTCAACATTCAGAAAATGAAGATCGTGGCATCCAGTCCCATCACTTCATGGCAAATAGATGGGAAAACAATGGAAACAATAGCTGACTTTAATTTCAGGGGGCCCCAAAATCACNTGGCTTAAAGCTCAACATTCAGAAAATGAAGATCGTGGCATCCAGTCCCATCACTTCATGGCAAATAGATGGGAAAACAATGGAAACAATAGCTGACTTTAATTTCAGGGGGCCCCAAAATCACTTCAGATGGTCACTGCAGCCATGGAATTAAAAGATGCTTACTCCTTGGAAGGTAAGTTATGACCAACCTAATAGAATATTGAAAAGCAGAGACATTACTTTGTCAACAAAAGTCCATCCAGTCAAGGCTATGGGTTTTCCAGTGATCATATGTGGATGTGAGAGTTGGACTATAAAGAAAGCTGAGTGCTGAAGAATTGATGCTTTTGAACTGTGGTGTTGAAGACTCTTGAGAGTTCCTTGGACTGCAAGGAGATCCAACCAGTCCATCCTAAAGGAAATCAGTCCTGGTATTCATTGGAAGGGCTGATGTTGAAGCTGAAACTCCAATATTTTGGCCAGCTGATGCAAAGAGCTGACTCATTTGAAAAGACCCTGATGCTGGGAGGGATTGAGGACAGGAGAAGAAGGGGATGACAGAAGATGAGACAGTTGGATNATTCATTGGAAGGGCTGATGTTGAAGCTGAAACTCCAATATTTTGGCCAGCTGATGCAAAGAGCTGACTCATTTGAAAAGACCCTGATGCTGGGAGGGATTGAGGACAGGAGAAGAAGGGGATGACAGAAGATGAGACAGTTGGATGGCATCACCAACTCAATGGACATGGGTTTGAGGGGACTCTGGGAGTCGGTGATGGACATGGAGGCCTGGTGTGCTGTGGTTCATGGGGTCACAAAGAGTTGGACACGACTGAGCAACTGTTTCAAATCCTGAAAGATGATGCTGTGAAGGTGCTGCATTCAATATGCCAGCAAATTTGGAAAACTCAGCAGTGGCCACAGGACTGGAAAAACTCAGTTTTCATTCCAATCCCAAAGAAAGGCAAGGCCAAAGAATGCTCAGACTACCGCACAATTGCATTAATCTNAATATACTATCTAGGTTGGTCATAACTTTTCTTCCAAGGAGTAAGCGTCTTCTAATTTCATGGCTGCAGTCACCTTCTGCAGTGATTTTGGAGCCCCAAAATATAAAGTCTGACACTGTTTCCACTGTTTCTCCATCTATTTCCCATGAAGTGATGGGACCGGATGCCATGATCTTCGTTTTCTGAATGTTGAGCTTTAAGCCAACTTTTTCACTCTCCTCTTTCACTTTCATCAAGAGGCTTTTGAGCTCCTCTTCAATGCCTAGAGAATCCCAGGGAAAGCAGAGCCTGGTAGGCTGCCGTCCATGGGGTCGCACAGAGTCGACCACGACTGACGCGACTTAGCAGCAGTAGCAGCAGCCTTCACAATGGTTCATAAACCATCTGGAACCTCCAAAGAATTATTGCTCTAGATACTTCATTGAATAAAGTTTATGAAACCTGGTAAACTTGCCTGTCTCTAGAGCACTTTTATAAAGTGCTTGGAAAACTATTTGATTTTCAGCATTTAAAGCTGTATTTGAATAATAATTTTTAAAAAGCTAGCAAGAAAAGAAAATGAATCAAACTGCTTTGAAAGCAAGTTGAAAATAGGAGCAGCATAATAAGAACAAAACTTGAGCTGCTATTGACCAAAAGTATTAAAAGAACACTTGCAGGTCAGGAAATAAATTATTTTTTCATTGTGATGATTTGAGGGCTTTTTAATGAGTGCTAACTGAATCAAAGACATAGCAATCATCAAATTAAGCCACCTGCAATATACAAAGTTCCCATAACGCATTAGTGAAAGATTTATGTACACATGCTCACACAGGCAAATACATACACACAATAGTTTAGAGATAACATACACACAATAGTTTAGAGATATAAAGAGAAAAATATTCGATTAGATCACTCTTCAGTGTTCATTAAGAAATACTAACAAATGTGTAAAAAAGAAAAATAAGCAAAACTTATTTGATTGAATTTTATCTTCAGCATAAAGCAGATGTTTAAGTTGAATATTTTCTGCCTTTTTTTTTTTTTCCCTGTGACAAATGAGTGAGATAGCTCTTGAGGGAAATCCATTTCCAAAATGCATTTATTAGGGCTTTACTCAAGTGCAAGGAAAGAAGATAAAGTGACACGTCAAATTTAGTATAATATGGATTTGAAAGGATTTCTTTTCTGTCTTGAGTATGTATGAGACCAATCTACCAATGCTCAATCAATTACAAGGCTTAGAAAACTTCTGATTACATATTAAAACAAAAGAACCCTATTTTTAGGAGCACAACACTTGAAGTCCTAATTTTGAATTGAGGAACTTGATATTCATGTTCAAAGTCAAAATCTGATATATATTGAGAGAGAAACAGAGAGAAAACACATTCACTCATAACTGTGGTTCCACAAAACAATTACTTCAAATTTTCGGTCTTCAACAAAATCTAGCTAAATTGTATTTAGCAACGTGTTCAATCCTGTCACCCTATTCTCACATGCGTAAAACGGGATTATTATTGTTTAGCTGGTCTAGTTGATATGATGTGTAAATAAGTGCAGAGACTTGGCAGCTATCAAAATATAGATACTCATTAAATACCGTTCCTTCCCCTATTCCTTTTAGGAATTTAAAGAGTTAATGACAAGATTTGTTGTTGTTCTTATTTGATTTAACTCACAAATAGGGCCATTAACCCATTATCAAACAAAATATTTCTACTATAATTTCCAAAGGCTGTAATATCCCTTTGTGACCACAAAATTCTGTCCTTTCTGTATCTTTTGTTGCCACTAATTGTGTTTTTTAAGCATACTTTGCATAACAATATTAAACATCAATTAGTGTCATGCACTGGGCAGGTGTTGGCAGAAATATAAGAAAATTAAAAGAAATCAGTGCCTTAATTAGTTGAGATCACAGTTCATTTAAACATAAGCAAATTAAATACTTTATAAAGAGAATATAATATATAAATATTGGTCATTTTAATTTCCCCACTTTTATATCCACAGATAGAACTGGTAATACACACAGTAATTTTCTAGAACCTCAAATCTTTCATGTCCTGCCTTCCAAAACTTCCATTCTTCAGTCTCATTGAACCGTCATGTATCCTCACCTCTCTCCATTTTTCTAGTCATGAAATTATGCCCTATTTGTGTATTCCTTAAGGCATTCATGGTAGTGATACTCTGATTAGGACAATCAATCCCTTCATCCTTCTGGATAAGACTTAAAGTTCAAAAAGGTAATATCTATGCAATGCTGTGGATAGATTTAATTTACTTCACAGGCATCATATGGCCACTCAAAAATAAATATTTACTTGACATTTAATATATGTAGAACTTACTACATACATTGAGGATGTGAAGTAAACAATGCAGGTTGTTGTATTGGCTACTTTGTACTTATCATCTATCCTATCGACAGTTAATTTTTATCAGTCTTAAAATGGAACTATTAATACTTACATTGCTTGGCTTCCATGCAGATTAAAGCAGGGAATAGATGTAAAACACCTACATATAATTAGATGTGATTTTTTTATTATTCTTGTTATTATTAATGTTAATCTAAGTATTTCAATCATAGTGGCAGCGCAACCATCTTGAAATACACATACTAAGGAAAAAGCAAAGTAAGGCCAAGTTTACCCTTAACTTTAATGTTTCCTGTATACATGTTCATCCTCTTTTCTTATCTATCAGTAAATCACTACATATATGACCACATATGGTATAATTACCTAACATTTTAACATTATTGTACATTTTCCAGAAGAACAATTTCTAGGATGAGAATATAAAGTTGCAGGAATACTAATGCTCTAGGGTTTTGGCAGTTCTCCCAGAAGTGCTACAGATAAATACCTGAACAGTTTCTCCTTCAGAATCAGTACATTTGAGTAGAATTCTGTTTAGACTTTTGAATTGTGACATATGTTAATCTGACTGTGAGTTTCTGCATGAAAATAATGTTAGCAAAAATTTAACATGGTACTATCAGGATAACTTGCCACTTTATAGTAAATATGCTATAAGTATACTGACTTTGGGGAGCTTACACCTATAAAAAAGAATTCAATAGACGATAGTTTAATGACCTGTGTGTGTGTGTACACACTCAGTCATAGCCAGTTCTTTGAGACCCCATGGACTGTAGCCCAACCGGGTTCCTCTGTCCAGGGAATTTTCCAACCAAGAATACTGGAGTGGGTTGCCATTTCCTTCTCTGGAGTACCTTCCCAATGCAGGGATCTTTTGTGTCTCCTGCATTGGCAGGCAGATTCTTTATCAGTTGTGCCATCTGGAAAGCCCCTGATGACCTGAGACCAACAATTATTCACTGAAGGGTCAATAATACCCTTAATATATGTTTAAACAATACCCTTAATATTTTTATAATTCATCTTTAAAATATAACATTATATATTATTATACAATAAAATTTTATATTAAAATATTTTAATTTACTATGTTTTACTTGAAAATGGTATCAAATAGAAAAATTCATTCACAAGTTAATGTGGTTTAAGATGTATTTGAAATTAAAATTTCCACTAATAACCAGTAAGTAGATTAAAGTTTTCTATATCCTTATCAAGTTTTGCAATTAATTTTGATATTTGTTAAATACATTTCAAATATACAGAATGATATAGATAATTTTTTTTCCAGCAAAAGTTTATCTATTAGGATTTCACTATTTAATAGGCATACCAATACTTTAATGTACAGAACCAGAATCAACAAGAGAGTCTAAAAAGTGTCCCTGTATCGATGTGTAGCAAAGAGATGGCTTAGGCTCAGAGCGTCAGTTTTCAAATTATGGTTCCTGTTTCATAAAAAAAAAAAAAGAAATGAAGTAGGGAGAGAAAAGCAAGAACAAAGAAAGGGATTGAGAAATTGGAGGAAAGACAAGGAAGACAAAAGTTGAGAAAAAACCTGGTCAGCTACTTGGAAAGTATTCCCTTTGTCTAGCCACAGTTTTAAACAAGGGAAGAGTCATAACTTCAAATATTGGTCTATTGAAAATTGAAGATGACCAGTCATATTCAAGATGTTGTATTTGATATTACTGCTATTTTTCTTTCCTTAATAGGAAAGCCCCTGATTTGAGTCATCATGAAGAATTGGCTACTGAGTGTGTGTAGGTACCTCCTGCCTCTCTCATGGGCATCACAGAGTCATGCTACCACTTTATAGGAATAGTTCCAATCAGACCAATAGTGTTAGTTCAAATGATATATTGAGATCCCTTCAATATCACTATTATAACATCTCTAAAAATAAAAAATAGGAAAAACAAGTTTTACAACTTGTGTGGATTTCATGTTATCAAAGGTGTGAGATATTAACATACAGAGGAGAGAAATAAGAACATATGAGTTCATTAAAATAACTGTAAGTATAAGTTTTAACAAGTTCCTCTTTCTAAAGTGGAGTACCCTTCACAGGATATGGAGACAGGCATCACTAGTGTCAGCAATATGGAGTTCCAGTTCCAGTTCAGTTGCTCAGTCATGTCTGACTCTTTGAGACCCCATGAATCGCAGCACGCCAGGCTTCCTTGTCCATCACAAACTCCTGGAGTTCACTCAAACTCATGTCCATCAAGTTGGTGATACCATCCAGCCATCTCATCCTCTGTCATCCCCTTCTCCTCCTGTCCTCAATCCCTCCCAGCATCAGGGTCTTTTCCAATGAGTCAACTCTTCGCATCAGGTGGCCAAAGTATTGGAGCTTTAGCATCAGTCCTTCCAATGAACACCCAGGACTGATCTCCTTTAGAATGGACTGGTTGGATCTCCTTGCAGTCCAAGGGACTCTCAAGAGTCTTCTCCAACACCACAGTTCAAAAGCATCAATTTTTCGGCACTCAGCTTTCTTCACAGTCCAACTCTCACATCCATACATGACCACTGGAAAAACCATAGTCTTGACTAGACAGATTTTTGTTGGCAAAGTAATGTCTCTGCTTTTTAATATGCTATCTAGGTTGGTCATAACTTTCCTTCCAAGGAGTAAGCATCTTTTAATTTAATGGCTGCAGTCACCATCTGCAGTGATTTTGGATCCCAGAGATAACCCATTCTTGAACTTTTGATTCTGGTTAATTCAAATATGTTTTGAATTAGATTTTTGAGGAAGGAAGAAGACATTATGAGTTGGAAAGAGAACAAGACACTCTTCCAAAATGTACTGTTTAGCCTTATAACAGCCCTGGGAATTAAATATATATGTGTATGTATGTGTGTGTGTGTGTATGTATATATATATATATAATTTCACTTACAAACAAGGAAACTGAAGCATAAAACTTTTAGAGAGTAATTTTATTCTAATGATTGTGGGAACACCATGCATAAAAAGGGCTTCCCAGGTGGTTCAGTGGTAAAGAATCTGCCTGCCAATGCAGGAAATGTGGGTTGGATCCCTTTTTCAGGAAGATCCCCTGGAGAAGGAAATGGCAACCCACTCCAATATTCTTGCCTGGGAAATCTCATAAGCAGGGGAGCCTGGTGGGCTACAGTTCATGAGGTTGCAAGGAGTTGTCCCTGGCTGAACACACATGTGGGCACGCAGGCACCCAGGGATAAAGAATTCTTTTGAAACACATAACCAGATAAAGAAAAGAAAGACATGTGAAGTTTGATTGGTGATGACTTACAGATTCTTGCTCTATTTTTATGAGTAGGAGAAATAGACCCTCTAGATTATTTATTTTATGTACAAATAAATAGCCCTTGTGATAAATACAGTGCAGATAAAATGTATCTATAAGGGCAATTGAACTTGTTACTGAAAATATCTTTTGACAAAATTGAATTTATTCACCTAAGTCATAAAGTGAATTCACTGACGAGTTGTAAAGAATAGAAGTTTTCTCTAACCAGAGCCACAATACAAGGTAAAATATGTATATCAACCAATGTTTACATGGATATGAATATATCCATATTTTTGTTTACGTATATGTTCCAAATACCCCCCACTCTACCCTAAATAGCTCATTCCAAGTACCACTCTTTATTTCAGTTTCTAAGTAGTAAATTGCTTGAGCCAAATCCTATCTTGCTCATTTAGGCAAGGATAAATATACTCTTGATAAAGTTTGCCCAACTTTTAACCTGGCAACCTACCTCCAGTATTCTTGCTGAGGAAATTCCATGGACAGAGGAGGCTGTCAGGCTACAATCCATGGGGTCACAAAAGAGCGGACACAACTCAATGACTAAACAACAACAACTTATGCACAGATGTCACTGGGACATCCAGAGATTTGTGTGTGTTCCCAGAAAACTGAATCCTCCCTTTGCCTCAAGATGGACTTTTGCAGACTGAAAGAATGAACACAGGGAAGGTTACCACTGTGTACTATGCAACCCCAAGCTCCTCATCTAGCCACTTTAAAGTATTTATTAGTTTTGATGTAGAAATTCTGATGCAGAACTAAATGAATAAAAAAAGAAAGAATATGAGTAGCAAAATAACAGAAAGGAAAATAAATAGCTTTAATTGTCCAAACATGAGGAACATTTTTCTTACATTGATTATAATTTTTTTCACTGATTATTCTCCTTAGCCTTTGTAATTTAGTTTCCTTTATCAGTATGCTACCCAAAATATTGTACCAAAGGTCACCGAAGCCCTTCTGAATACTAACCTTTCCCTAGATCTCTAGACCTTTCTGAGGCTTTTAACCTTACAACTATACCTCTGTAATTTTTCCTCTATGGACATTTGTTGCATAGGATTATCCTGCTCCTAATGAATTGTCCTTTTCTTTCTCTATTCTTTCACCCAGAAACCTGACTTATTTTTATGAATTTTACCAATCTCTGTCTGTACTAATTTATTCCATACCATTATCTCCAGACCTAGATTCTCTCCAAAAGGTCAGTCACAAATTGCAAATTTCAACTGGCTTCTGGTGTCAATATGTAAATGTGCTAGCATCATTTCACCCTTAATAAATGAAAAAAAAAGTCAAAAATAATTATGTGCACAATGTATGTGTGTATGCATGCATGTGTGTTATATAAATACCTGCTGAATTTAGGTAAAGGGTATGTTAAAGTTCTTTGTAATGTTCTTGCAATTCGTCTGTGAGTTTGAAATTATATCAATTTAAAATTTTACCAAAAAATAAAAAATCAGTTGAATTTGTGCTTCTTTCTCTCACACATTTTGTACTCATTGTAAGCTAGGCATGTAACATTAGANTTTGTAATGTTCTTGCAATTCGTCTGTGAGTTTGAAATTATATCAATTTAAAATTTTACCAAAAAAAAAAAAATCAGTTGAATTTGTGCTTCTTTCTCTCACACATTTTGTACTCATTGTAAGCTAGGCATGTAACATTAGAATGCTTGCTTCAAATCCTGGTTGTTGCATTTACAACTAATATGACCTTTGTTTATGTAATAAACCTCCCTAAACTGTATGCTTACTGTAAAATAAAGACAATACTGGTAGTTGTTCTATAGGGTTATTGTGAAGATTAAGGGTGATAACCCATATAAAATAGTTTATAATAAGAACATAAGTACCAGTTGATACAGTTATTAAGACTGTTCTTTCCCCTGTACCTTCTAATCAGTTCATACATTTATGAATCCTATGTCTCCAATACTATATTATTCCTTTCTTCAATCTATCCACATTTTATGGTTTTACTCTGTATTAATGCAAAGATTTTTATTACTCCCTGCCTCCAAACCATGATATTTATAGCTGCTAGATTAATGGACCTATAGTACAATTCAAATTGTGTGTTTTCTTTTGCTGATGAGCTCCTATTATTTCCCCATTGCCTCCCAAATTGTTCAAGGGCCTCAGCTTGGCATTTGAAGTCTTCTAAAATACAGCTCCAATCTACTTTATACTATCATTATCTCCTCTTATTTTCTACAACTAGCTAATAACAGAGTCAGAACACCTGATACTCTACACATATGTCTTACATTTATGCTCTGTTCTCATGTGTTAAGCCACTCTTTCATCTTCAATCCTCTTTCTACTCAGAGGTTTCTTCTGTCCAAATCATTCTCACAGGTATTAAATAAGGTGAAATTAAGGCAATTATTGTACAAGATACCCCCAAATGTCAGTAGTTTGATAGACAATAATTTACTTCTTGTTCATGGAAAGCCCCCAGTAGATACCCCTGCTTGAAAGACTACTTTCTTACACAAGGTATTCAGGAATCTAGTCTCCTTCAATCACATGCTTCTGCTATTTTTAATTCATTACTTCCAAGATTACTGTGCTCATCTGTATCAGATCAGTGGAGAGAAAAGGAATGTGAATGGTTTTATGGGCCACACCTGGTCCATATCATTTTTAAACTCATTCCATTGTCAACAACTGAGTCATGCGGTTACATTTCAACCTGGTTGTGTGCCCAGAAAGAAGAAACAGATCTTAGTAAATACTGTCTGCCACACTACATTCTGGGTACATTTCAAATATTCTCTTTCCTGTGAACTTCTTCTTATACCATCCAGGAAGATGTCATGTACAATTCATGATACATACATAGGAGCACAGCAATGCATTTACATTTCTAAAATTAAATTTAGTTATTACAAGATGTTTGTAGTAAAAATTTTGTTAAAATTGTTATTAAAGTAGATTGTGAAACAAATTAATGCATCCTCTTTACAGAATCCATATGGAATAAAACATATATTCATCTGTATAGAATAATATTCATATTGAATGGCAAAAAGATGAGTTACTCAATCTTCTAAGGTCTCTTTTGACCCTCTACTTCTAATGATTAGGGACCTCCCTGGCTGTTCAGTGGTTATGACTCTGTACTCCCAGTGCAGGGAGCACAGGTTCCATCCCTGGTGGGGGAACCAGGAACTAAGGTCCCACCTCTCACATGGCACAGCCAAAACTAAACACATAAATAAATGCTTTTAAAAACGTATTAACAGGTGTTGTTCTATTGTCTATTGTGACAATGTACACAACTTGTATCAGGTTTTTAAGCTTTCCAAATGACAGTGCAAATGGTATTTCCATTCAATAGATGTTTTTGACCAATGTCCACATTATTTAACTGAATTAAAGGGAACTAAAGAAAACTGAAGAGCGTAGTCTCCCTATCTTATTATGGAGAAGTAAACCTTATTGCAACTTAATAATCCAAATTGCACTGCCCAAATTTTGAAAGTATGCTATGAAAGCCAACTATATTGCAAACTGAATCAGACAACGTAGAATGTAGTAGGCCTAACCAGATAATACTGTACTTGGTGTTTTCACTAGCTGCACAGATAGCTTTTTCCAGATGTTTCCAGGAAACATCAACTCATATAAAGAGATTTTTTTGGTTCATAAAATAAACTTCAGTGCTAATACAATTAATTGTTTTTTACCATATTACAGGTGGAATTACAAGTAAAATGACTTTAGTTATAATCCCAAAGAAAAGAATGCATAATTTTCTAAAATCATCATTTTCTAAATCAATGCATATTTTTTCTTAAAATTATGATGGTGACCTTAGTAGAGAAATATATAATCAAAATGTTAATCCTCACATTAATCATATGCATGTTGTCTATATCAAGGAACAAAATGGGAAACTACAGGAAGAGATTTTCAAATTAGATAAATAATATATTGTATGAATAGAAAATTGCAAATATGCTGTCACTTCAGTCATGTCTGACTCTTTGCAATCCTGACCCTATGAACTGTGGCCTGCCAGGCTCCTCTGTGGGATTTTCCAGGCAAGAATACTGGAATGGATTGCCATGCCATTCTCCGGGAGATCTTCCTAACCTGGGGATAGAACCCTTATCTCTTACATCTCTTGCATTAGCCAGCGGTTTCTTTACTAGTGCCACCTGGGAAGCCTGAGTAGGAAGTTAATCAGACCCAAATTGATGTAATAGCTTTTGTGAAGAATTATCAGATTTACAGTTAAAATTGGAGTCAACAGATGGCACACAGAATTTTGCATTTGGAAAGACTGCAGTCACCTGAACACTGTAATACTGTACAGATAAATGAAATACAGCTTGAAATATAGAAAAAGGGTTTATGGCTTTTCAATATTTTTGGATGATGGTAGCCATGAATACTTAACCAATATATTTGAGGAATATTCTTCAAAATATTATTAATGGAATAAGTATTTGAAAACCGTGCAATACTAAAATATAAACATTTCCTATTCTCCCTCTCTTTTTTCTATTTGTGTATGTATATATGTATGTATGTGTTTTGTTTGGATTAAATTTGTTTGTAAGAAAATTTGAGTAGTTCATTTCTGTTATAGGAAAATGTCAGCCTGTGAATCACTTGCATTTGCAAATGTGTTGAATAGGATTGTAGATACTGAAAAGCTTTTAAAAATATTTACTATGGTTAATGGTTACTGTGTATTTAGTTTTAAGATTCCTGATATTTTTATGCACTTTGCACACAATATAATTTAGATACTGGTTTATTCATATTCTGCTTTCCATCTTTTCATACACGCATAGTTTCAAATGCTGCTATCTTTGCCCCATGTCCACCCATAAATTTATGCCTCTAAATTATAATCAGTTCCTGTTATCTAACTCATCAGGGAACTGTTAGGCTATCATTTTTCCATTTTTTTCTGGCTCAAATCTAAAACACATATGGATTACTAATTTTCAAAGTATAGTACTATAAACATTATGTTAACATAAAAAGGATACTAAGTAAACATTACTTTTCGTATGTATAGAGTTTTACAGTTTTATTAATTTGATCATTTATTAAAAGCTTAGAATGTGCATGACAATAATTTAGTGTGCTAAAAGTTATTGCCTTTGAATTTTAGTTTTATGTTGTATAATTCAAAAGAGTAAAAATTTCAAAGACCAAAACTATACGTGTCTATTGTAGTAAAAGATCTATTCTCCAAAGAGATATATCACAACAACATTTACATTTTTGCAAGATAAAATCATATATTGGTCCTTGATGCCTGAAGATTTCGTAAGATTTTATAGTATTGTGTTCTAAAGTTTCTAAGTTTTTTCCCCATCTATTCACATATATCTGAAAACAATGAGAAGGTTTATTTTATTGAGGTACATGTTTTAATTCAACAAATTTTGAAATGTCAGTATAACTTCAGTGAAGAGCCTAACTGTAAAACTAACCACTTAGCATTTATATCTCTATGCTGCATGGCTGTTTTAGTTTAATACTGTAATCCATGTAATCCAGTATCACCTAGTGAAGTGTCTATTATCATCTTTTGAATAAAGTGGGAAAATATATTGTGAAAATTATGAATATTTTGTTAATATTAACTATATTTGAGTCTTCCACTTTCAGAATGAAGGGGTAAATTGTATTTGATTAACTCTCTGCTGAAAACAGCTGAAAAGCTGGACAATATGCAGAAGCAGAGAGAGAAAGATAGAGAGAGAAACAGAGAGAGATACAGAGACAGGAAAAACTTGAGGAGCCAAGATACTGAAGAGCCATATGGATGGCTAACAAACACATGAAAAGATGCTTAATGTCAACTCATTATTAGAGAAGTGCAAATCAAGACCACAATGAGGTACCACTTCACACCAGTCAGAAGGGCTGTGATCCAAAAGTCTGCAAGCAATAAATGATGGAGAGGGTGTGGAGAAAAGGGAACCCTCTTACACTGCTGGTGGGAATGCAAACTAGTACAGCCACTATGGAGAACAGTGTGGAGATTCCTTTAAAAATTCCAAATAGAACTGCCTTATGACCCAGTAATCCCACTGCTGGGCATACACACCAAGGAAACCAGAATAGGAAGAGACACATGTACCCCAATGTTCATTGCAGAACTGTTTATAATAGCCAGGACATGGAAACAACC
>SJYV01017721.1:882575-894072 GCA_006410875.1 Neotragus pygmaeus
TTTTTTTTTTTCATGGAGTATTATTCTGTTAATCATTAGTTTAACATTCACACTTTCTATCACTTATTTTTATCTCAGTTCTGTTTTGCTGCAGTTAAGAGAGATATATAAATGTTTTTCAGTGGTGGAAATATTTGCAAGATAGATAAATATAGATGTAGATATTGATATTTGTTTAATGTTAATACTTAGAGAAGCGATGTACTGACTACATTCTTTGTCATGTATTTAATTTTGCATTTCTTTTCTCTTTTTTCTAAGGCTCAATTTTCTGGGTTTCCTATGGGGAAATGTTCAGAGTTTTATCTATTATTACTTTAGAAAAGTCAGAATTTTCAAGTACATATAGATCATTAATGATTTATCTCTACTAAATTTGTAGATAGCTTTATTTTACTTAAAGCATGCTGTCTATAGTTATAAGTGACTGACAAGTCATTTTTAAACAATTTTTATTTAATTTCAGTAACATATACATAACAAAATTTACCATCCTAACCATTTTAATTGTACAGTTCAGGGTTATTAGCTATAGTCCCATTGTTGTGTAACCATCACTACCATCCATCTCCAGAATTCTTTTGCAGAACTGAAACTCTGTATCACATGATAAATACCTACCCATTCTCCCCTTGTCCCTGCCCCTGATAACCACCACCCCATTTCTGACTGAATTTAACTACTGAGGCTATCTCATGTAAATTGAACCATGTAGTATTTTCCTTTATGTGAACACTTATTTCATTTACCTTAATGTCCTCAAGGTCATTCATGTCGTCACTGTGTTACAATGAATAATATTCCATTGTATGTATATACCACATTTTCTTTATATATTTCTCTGGTGATAAACATTTGGCTTGCTCCTACTCTTTGGATATTGGAAATAATGCTGCAATTACAAGGGTGTAAGATGCCCCACTGAGACTCCACTTTCCATTATTTGTCAGAGGTAGAATGGCTGAATCATGTGACAATTCTATTTTTAATTTTTGCAGAATTGCAATACTGTTTTCCTCAGCAACTACACTGTTTAACATTCTCATCAACATAACACAGATTCTCCACATTCTCACTAGTACTTATTTGTGGTTTGTTTTGTCACTAGTAGCCATCCTAATGGAGAAGGCAATGGCACCCCACTCCAGTACTCTTGCCTGGAGAAACTCATGGACAGAGGAGCCTGGTAGGCTGCAGTCCATAGGGTCACGAAGGGTCGGACACGACTGAGCGACTTCACTTTCACTTCTCACTTTCATGCATTGGAGAAGGAAATGGCAACCCACTCCAGTGTTCTTGCCTGGAGATCCCAGGGACGGGGGAGCCTGTTGGGTTGCCGTCTATGGGGTCGCACAGAGTCGGACACAACTCAAGCAACTTAGCAGCAGCAGCAGCAACAGCAGCAGCAGCCACCACCCTAATGGGTTTAAGATGGTATCTCATTGTGGTTTTCATCTACATTCCCTAATGATTAAAGATACTGAGCATCATATGTGCTAGTTAGCCATTTGTATATCTTCTTTATAGAAATGAATTGAAATATTTTGCTCATTTTTTAATCATCTTGTTTATTATTTTTGTCATTCAGTTTTAGGAAAATGTATAAAGGTATGTTATCCAAAGGAATACTAAATTTTCCAAAAGAAAATAGTAAATGGTATATGAGAGGAAACAGTGAAAATATTTTCCTCAGTCATCAATTTAATTCATTTTTGGTAAAGAAGTACTGAATCCATTTTGTAATAAAAAAAGTTTTTTGATCAAAACTCAAGGGTCACTTAGAAATGTAATATACCCATTTTCTTTTCATCTTGCTTTTTTCCCCCTTCAAATATATTGTGATTAAAGTGAACAATACACACATTCAAGTTATGACAGGTGGCACAAATTAAACTGAAATATGAAAGTGATTTTCAAAATATTAGATTACTAATGCATTAAAATATATTAATATAAACAAAAGCATAAATTCATGGATTTGAAAGTAAAAATTACATTGATCCTTATACCAAAGAGTAGCATCTTTGAAAATATAACCATGATAATAAAATTATGAAAAATAATTAGAAAATAATATATTCACTTAAAATAATAAAGGAGGGGGGCTTCCTTGGGGGTCCAGTTGTCAAGACTCCATGCTTCCAATGTGGGTGTAAAGGGTTTGATCTCGAGTCAAGGAATATGATCCCACATGCCATGTGGGATAAAAAATAAAAAATAATAAAAGGGAAATGCATGCAGATCTAAACATTTTAAAATACTGTACTTAATTTGATTAAAAATACCAACTGTGTGTATAAAAGTGTTAGTCTCTCAGTCGTGTCTGACTCTTTGTGACCCCATGGACCCCATCAGCTCCTCTGTCCATGGGGTTTCCCAGGCAAAAATATTGAAGTGTGTTGCCATTTCCTCCTCCAAGGGATCTTCCTGACCCTAGAATCAAACCTGGGTCTCCCACACTGCAGGCAGATATACTAAAGCACATTTTAAATGCTTGAGTACATTCTAAAGGCTCACATAGATGATTTGACAAGAAAATATAAATTTTAAAACATTATGTGAAGCAGAAGTAAACTTGGATGGAATCTGTAATGTATAATGATCATAAAGCCAAAACAAAACCAAACAGATATGTAAAACCAAGCACGAACTTAGGGTATTTTAGGACAGAAAGCTTAGGCTTCGCCCCAAGATATTGAGATTTAGCTGACTTCTAGTCCTAAATTCTGCATTTAAAAAATTTGTGTGTGTGTTTACATACTTGACAGTATTGAAATTTAAAAAGAGCTTAGAATAATTGGTGAAAATAGAAAACACTCAGATGCATTTCATTCTTACCATTATCCATCTTACCATTTCCCATGTTTGAGTCACATCAAACATTGCACTTTATTTGAGGCCACCTTTTTCAACTGATTTCCCTAATGGAGCAAGTTTGATATTTATAACTATGCAAGTATTGTCTACACCATGGACATTTGTATGGTGTGCTGTTTAAGGATATAGATTTCCAAGTCAAAACGCCTGATTGAATTTCTGCTTTGCCACTTATTCTCCACGTGAACTGAAGCAAATGTCTTAAGTTTCTAAATTATATCTTTTTTATTTATAATGTGGTGGCCATGATGATAATGAATGGCTATCTTTCATAGAATTACTGTGAAGACTAAAAGGCTAACATATATGAAGTCATATATTCTCTAAAAAGTTCATTGTAAGAATAGAGATCTGTATGCGAGACAGCAAAAGAGACACAGATGTGTAGAACGGACTTTTGGACTCTGAGGGAGAGGGCGAGGGTGGGATGATTTGGGAGAATGGCATTGAAACATGTATACTATCATGTGAGAAATGAAGCACCAGACTATGTTCGATACAGGATACAGGATGCTTGGGGCTGGTGCACGGAGATGATCCAGAGAGATGATATGGGGTGGGAGGGGGGAAGGGGANTTTGGACTCTGAGGGAGAGGGAGAGGGTGGGATGATTTGGGAGAATGGCATTGAAACATATATACTATCGTGTAAAAAATGAATAGCCAGTCTATGTTTGATGCAGGATGCTTGGGGCTGGTGCACAGAGATGATCCGGAGGGATGATGTGGGGTGGGAGGTGGGAGGTGGGTTCATGTTTGGGAGTTCATGTACACCCATGGCAGGTTCATGTCAATGTATGCCAGAACCAATATAGTATTGTAAAGTAAAATAAAGTAAAAATAAAAATTTTAAAAAATATAAAAAAGTTAAGAAATAGGAAGGGTAAAGTGAGAAAATCTAACATATTTAATTAGAAAAAGAGGGTAGGCCAAAGGCAATATTTGAAGAGATAATGGCAGAAAAATTTCCAGAACTAATGGAAAGAAAATAAGCTAGAGATTCATCGAGACAAAAAATTTCCNAAGTTAAGAAATAGGAAGGGTAAAGTGAGAAAATCTAACATATTTAATTAGAAAAAGAGGGTAGGCCAAAGGCAATATTTGAAGAGATAATGGCAGAAAAATTTCCAGAACTAATGGAAAGAAAATAAGCTAGAGATTCATCGAGACAAAAAATTTCCATGCAGGATATCTGAGACGAAATCCATAATAGATGTTTCCCATTCAAATTGAAACCTCCAAAACAAATAAAGGATTTTAAAATCTCCCAGGGCAGTCAGATTTTCTTTAAATAAGTGGCAATTATACTGATAGTTGACTTTACAAAAGCAACAGTAGAATATAGAAAGAAGTAGAATGTACTAAAAGAAATACATAGCAATATAAAATGCCATATGCAACAAAGACATATTCATGAAAGGAAATTAAAACATATCACAGAAGGATGACATGAGAAAGTTTGAAGTAAGCTGACTATCCTTAAAGGCAATTCTAATATAAATAATATATATCAAGAGAATAAAGTTGATTTCAGATTAAAAGTTTGAAACATATGTAGAAACAAAGATAAAAGTTAAGTAAATATGTGGTAATAACTAAACAAGAATAAAGCCAACAATAATTTTTATGAAATAAAGAAATATAATGTAACTAGAATTCAAGTGTTCTAAAGAATCTATGTTTTTAAATACACTTTGTTTTTAGATCAGTTTTAGGTTTACAGAAAAATTGCAAAGATAGTACAGAGAGTTCTCATAAAAGTCACGCTTCATTTTCCCAGTAACTAAAATCTTACACTACACTAATCTGGCTCATTTGCTATATTTTCAATGTCCTTTTTGTCATGGAAGGTAACATGTAGGTAACAATCAGGTTCCAAGGAATAAGACATAGACATAATTGGGCAACCACTATTCTATATCCAATATTGTTTCTTGTGACATTGCTATAATTACCTTATTAGTCATAGGAGTGTTGTGGGGTTTTTTGGTCAGTCCTATGGAATTTTGTACATAGACATCATGTCATCTATGAAAAAAGACAATCTTATTTTTTTCTTCCCAATTTGTATACCTTTTATTTTCTTTGCCTGTCTTACTGTACTAGCTGATAAATATAGCACAATATTGAATAACAGTGATGAAAGAAAACATCCTTGATGTGTGATATTCATGGTAGGTTTCTTATAAACATTCTTTGTCAGGTTAAAGAAGTTGCCTGTTATTACAAATTTACTGAGGAGAGAAAACTATGTTCCCATGCTGGCTTTGAAGGTGAAGAAAGTGGCTCTCAGCCAAGAAATATAGGCCACTTCTGGAAGCTGGAAAAGGCAGAAACACACTCTACCAGAGAGTTTTTCAGTTATGATGATGTAGTGGTAAGTAAGGTATGCTGTGCTGTGCTTAGTTGCTCAGGTGTATCCAACTTTTTGTGACCCCATGGACTGTAGCCCTACCAGGCACCTCTGTAGCCCACCAGGTACCTCTGTCCATGGGGATTCTCCAGGCAAGAATGCTAGAGTCGTTTGTCATGCTCTCCTCCAGGGAATCGTCCCAACCCTGGGATCAAACCCAGGTCTCCTACATTACAGGCAGATTCTTTATCTTCTAAGCTGCCAGGGAAGCCCAAGAATACTGGAAAGGGTAGCCTATCCCTTTTCCAGGGGATCTTCTCGACTCAGGTATCAAACCAGGGTCTCCTGCATTGCAGGCAGATTCTTTACCAGCTGAGACCCTGGGGAATCCTGGTAAGATATGGTAGAGCAGAAAATTCTGTAGTCTTATATTATTATGATCAAATTTCAGTCTTACGGTGGGCCTGAATTCCTGGGATTTAACTTTTACAAGTGTTTCTTACCTTTCACCACCCTTGAATAAAATAGGAAGGCTAGAGGGTATTGGATAGAATAGGAAGATATTCAAGTATATAAGGAATCTGATGTTTGATAGCTGTCAATAAATATAAGAAAAGAATTTTTCAATAATAACGTTGGAGTATTTGGTATCTATGAGTTTCCTATGGCTGTCATAGCCAATTACCACAAACTTGGTGGCTTAAGATAAGAGAAATGTATTCTCTCACAGAAGTATTGGCAAAGCCATACTTGTCTGCATGCTCTAGGGAAGAATTTTTCCTTTATTTTTCCATCTTCTATTGGTTCCAGGTATTCTTTGGCCATGAGGGCACAACTCCAACCTCTATTTGCCTTGGTATTCCCCTCTGCATGTCCACTCTCTCTCTCTTTTTTTTTTTCTTTCTCTTATAAAGACACATAATTGAATTTAAAGATCAAAGAAATCCAGAATGATCTCTAGATCCTTAACTATATGTGCAAAGAATCTTTCCCCAAAAAAGGTCAGATTCACAGGTTTCAGGGATTAGAATTTCCACATATACTTTTAAGAGGCCATAATTCAACTTACTACTCTACCTATATATAAAAGAAAATTCCAGGTAAATTAATAGCTTAAAGGCAAAAAAAAAAAGTATATACTTAAAAAGTGATATTACAAAAGTTTGTATTTAAAACTTCAAGATATAATTTCCTAAACAATATACAAAAAGTATAAATTATAAATAAAATATTGATAAATATGAGATAATATGCTTAAATTAGTAATCATATTCATTAAAGAACAGTGTAAAAAGGTGAAAAAATTAATCTCTGTATCCATAATATATTGAGAAATATAGCACATCCATTAGAAAAAATTAAGCTACTAAAACAATTGATACATACAATTTCTGATAGAGAAGGATATACAAATAAACCATAAAAATATTAGATGTATTCAAATTTATTAGTTTGCAGCAAGCAAAGTAAAAGTAATAGTGGCTCAGTCATGTCCAACTATTTATGACTTCATGGACTGTAGCCTGCTAGGCTCCTCTCTCTATGGAATTCTCCAAGGAGGAAAAATGGAGTGGGTACCCATTTCCTTCTCAAGGCGATCTTCCCAACTCAGGGATCAAACCTGCATCTCCCACGTTGCAGACAGACTCTTTACTGCCTGAGCCACCAAGGAAGCCCAAGAATACTGGAGTGGGTAGCCTATCCCTTCTCCAGTGGACCTTTACAACCCAAGAATCAAACCAGGGTGTCCTACATTGCAGGTGGATTCTTTACTAGCTGAGCTACCGGGGAAGCCCCAGTAACCAGCAAAGTACACATTAATTCCACAATATGGTATCACTGAACACACACAGATTTGTAAAACAAAAATTCTGAAAATGCTGAGTGTTGTTAGAATAAGGAGAAAGTAAATTTTCATATATTTTTAGTGAGAGTCGAAATTATACAATCTCTTTGGAGAACAGTTTGTCATCACTTAAAAATGTGATAGGGTATCCTTATTTTTTTTTTTTTTTTTTCCTTTCTGATCCAGCAATAGCAAAAATTTGACATGTGGAAGACGACATTGTTTAAGAAAAAATACAAATTGACAACCTGGTAGAAAAAATAATCTAAAGATCCTGTTTCTTCACACTGAAGTGAAGAGGTAATTCAAAATCCAGAGACATCTCATTGTGGAAACAGTATTCATACACTAGTTGAACAAAACCTAAGTATGATATATGTAAAATTTCAGAAGAGATTAGAGACATTACTTTGCCCATAAAGGTCTGTCTAGTCAAGGCTATAGTTTTTCCAGTGGTCATGTATGGATGTGAAAGTTGGACTATAATGAAAGCTGAGCACCAAAGAATTGATTCTTTTGAACTATGGTATTGGAGAAGACTCTTGAGAGTCCCTTGAACTACAAGGAGATCCAGTCAGTCCATTCTAAAGGAGATCAGTCCTGGGTGTTCATTGGAGTGACTGATGTTGAAGCTGAAACTCCAATACTTTGGCCACCTGATGTGAAGAGCTAACTCATTTGAAAAGATCCTGATGCTGGGAAAGATTGAGGGCAGTAGGAGAAGGGGACGACAGAGGATGAGATGGTTAGATGACATCACTGACACAATGGACATGGGTTTGGGTGGACTCCAGGAGTTGGTGATGGACAGGGAGGCCTGGCATGTTACAGTTCATAGAGTCACAAAGAGTCAGACACGACTGAACTGAACTGACTGATTATGAAATTTTGATCCTTTCCCTCCTCTACTTGTCCTTCCTCTTCTTCCATATCCACCATTAGCTCTGATTAAAAACAAAGTGAATTAAATGACTGCTTATAGCCCTTAAGAGTAGGTTGAAGGGAAAAGAAAAAACTGAAATCTTATTCAGTGAAAATAAAATCAAATCCTACACAGAATAGATATAATGTCATGATGAAGCCATTGAGAATGAAAAAAATTCAAAGACCTATTTATACAACTCTGAACACATACTAGATTAAACGCACATTCACAATTAGTATGCAAAAGACAAAGTTCAAAATCTGTAAAACTGTGTTTCTTGGAATAATAGAAACTTTGTCATAATTTGTTCATGTTGCAGAATAAATTAATGAATATTAAATTCAATATAGCAAGAAGCATAAAAACTGAAAGGAAAATTAAAGGCCAAATGATATAAAANTCAAGGGGATACAACATGTAAGATGTGTATAAGAGACAGAATAGAAACTTTGTCATAATTTGTTCATGTTGCAGAATAAATTAATGAATATTAAATTCAATATAGCAAGAAGCATAAAAACTGAAAGGAAAATTAAAGGCCAAATGATATAAAATGAAAAAGCCATTTGTGTGCATGCTAAGTCACTTCAGTCTTGTCTGACTCTGAGATACTATGGACTGTAGCCTGCCAGTCTCCTCTGTCCATGGCATTCTCCAGGCAAGAGTATTGGAGTACGTTGCCCTGCCTTCCTCCATCTTCCTAACCCAGGGATTGAACCTGTGTCTCTTATGTCTCCTACATCGGCAGGCAGGTGTGGGTAGTGTTCCCTTCTCCAGGGAATATTCCCAGCCGAGGGATCGAACCCAGGTATTCTTTGGCTATGACAGCATAACTCCAACCTCTATCTCTATTTCCCATGGCATTCTCCTCTGTGTGTCTCCCACATTGCAGGCAGATTCTTTACAGCTGAGCCACCAGGGAAGCCCCTTTACCATTAGCACCACTATTAATTAAAGAATCAGGAACAAACAGAACAGGCACCACTAAAAATCAAGTTATTTCAAAAAAAATTTAAAAGACCATTTCAGTTCAGTTCAGTTCAGTCGCGTCCGACTCTTTGCGACCCCACGAATCGCAGCACGCCAGGCCTCCCTGTCCATCACCATCTCCCGGAGTTCACTCAGACTCACGTCCATCGAGTCCGTGATGCCATCCAGCCATCTCATCCTCGGTCGTCCCTTTCTCCTCCTGCCCCCAGTCCCTCCCAGCATCAGAGTCTTTCCCAATGAGTCAACTTTTCTCCTGAGGTGGCCAAAGTACGTATTCCTAATCAGAATGCTAGGAAAAGATGAAAAGGTTAGAGCAATGAGAAAGGTACAAAAGATGTGAAAGTCAGGTAACATGAATATTTGATATCTCTACATTTTAGAATAAAGAGAAGTACTAGAATCCAGCAGACTGGAAATATACAAATTCACTGTTGCAATTCTAGAAGTTTTCCCTTGCTGGAAAAAATAAATACTTCAGGGAATTTTGATTTAGAAAATTCTGAAAGAGTTATATTATTTCATTAATCTATTCAACTTTAAAGAAATAATTCTTCAGTCATAGTTGCAGAAAAAAATATCAGTGTCTTAATAGGGAAAAGGTTGGGACAATAGGGAAAAAATTAACTTCAAAATTATCTAAATCATTATTAATGCCAGAAGACAGTGGAGCAATCTACAAAATTCAAAAGGAAATCATGATTCAAGTACATCACAACAAGCCAAGGTTTTGGCAAATATTAAGGCAACATGCAGTCACTCTAACTTGAGAAAGCTGGTATAACAAAAACCTTTTGACATATGGAATATTTTCAAGTATACATTTCAAAATCTATATATTATCTGATTACTTAAAATTAAAAAATGAGGAATGGAAGTTATGATAACAAGGCTAATAATGACTATTATTTCATTTAATATATGGTATGACTATTAAACATCTAAAAGAATTATAGAGGATAGAATGCAAATATCAAAAAAGACTGGATGATATATATAAATAATAACCTAACTAGTGAGAAAATAATTGAGGATAAGATCATAGGAGAAAAAGAACTGATTTTAAAGCACTCAGATTTCACAGCAGAGAATGTTTTTATTCTCCCTCAAAATATTTACTCTGTTTTAATATTCTCTATGTTTTTCATTCATATTTTCATCTTTTCTTTCCTTCCATGCATTCTATAATAGATGCATCTTATATGTGCAAATAAAGATTTCTGCTCACATGCTTACCCAATATTGATGCTCAAGTGTGAATGGCAGGATTTGTATTGTTTCTTTATATGCTTTTCTGCCTTGTTTGAGAACTTCATTATTTGTATGAATTTTTAAAAACAAAGAGAGTGTTATAAAAAATTAAGACGGAAGGCAAAGATATTAAAAAAGAAATTGATAATGATTAAGTCTGTCTCGAGGAAATGGATCATTATTTCCTTCTCTCCTTTTCCTGAATTTGCTTCTCTGTGAATAAAAATAATAAAATATTATAAGAGAAAAGCTGAACAATGTCACTGAACTGAGTAGTATGTTCTACCTTCTTTTAAAACTCTGCTTATTGCAAATTTCAGGTAGGTACATTAGAATCATTTGTCAGTGTCCCATGTGTGACCCATACATTTTAACAGGAGATAGAAAATGATTTTTTTTCCCCCAGTGGCAATGAGGCTGTCTAGGGAAGCAGACATTTGGGAGCAAGCATACCTTTTTAGAGCAGCTGTGGTGGCTCAGAAGTTTAAGAATCTGCCTGCAATGCAGGAGATCCAGGATCAGTCCCTGGGTGGAGAAGATAGCCTGAAAAAGGGAATTGCAACCTGCTCCAGTATTCTTGCCTGCAGAACCCCATGGACAGAGGAGCCTAAGAGGCTACAGTCCAGGGGTCAAAAAGAGTCAGACGTGATTGAGTGACTAATACATACATACCTTTTTGTAATTCTTAAGCCAGGCTTCCCTGATAGCACAGTTGGAAAGAATCTGCCTGCAATGCAGGAGACCTGGGTTCAGTTCCTGGGTTGGGAAAATCCCCTGCAGAAATGATAGGCTACCCACTCCAGTATTCTTGGGCTTCCCTTGTGGCTCAGCTGGTAAAGAATCCACCTGCAATGAGGGAGACCTGGGTTCCATCTCTGGGTTGGGAGATCCCCTAGAGAAAAGGACTCCAGTATTCTGGCCTGGAGAATTCCATGGACTCTATAGGCCATGGGGTCAAAGAGTAGTCAAACCTCATCGGTGACTATTTAAACATAAAGATGAGTTTTATCTCTTAAGTCCTATATACAGCACCATTTTTTTTTAATATGAAGGAAACAATATCTTATTATCCCTTTATAAATTTCCCAGGAATCAAATTTGTTTTCACTTTATATCTTAAAATGTTTAAATATTTGACTACATTATTTTTCAATTATTACAATTACATCAATTTGAACAATGGCATTCAGAGTGAAGAGAAGAATTCTCATTAATATCCTTTCATTAATTATTTGTTGACTCTTTTTTTTTTTTTTTTT